>CAEGAG010065832.1:0-21025 GCA_903067065.1 Brachyrhaphis terrabensis
GTCAAGTGAAATGTAAGCCCACAGATCTCGGCGGGGTTGGATGTCTGTGCTTTGCATTGCTTGCATCCATCTCTTCGGTGAGGGTCAGCCCGTTCTTTCCTGTTCGTCCTTGGAGACGCGCTGCGTCTCAGCAGACAGCAGCTACGACTCAACCGGCTTTTTTCCCCCTATCAGTTACTACGTCACACACACACACACACACACCCCCGCCCGCACACGGCAGTGAAACCGTATCGTCTCTTGTGCCTTTTCTTCGGTTTGGGTGAGTGCACTCCTCTGCTCTTTCTTCAACAGTTGAGAGGTCAAATCCCAGCCCGGCTCAACAACGAGAGCCAGCGCGACGCTCACGGGTTTCCTCCCCGTCTCCTTTGTGATGATAGGAATGTTGCTGCGATGGCAGGCGGCCCACCTGTAATTGAGCCGGAGCGGGGAAGAAAAGGCAATCAGATTCCGGTAAAAGTCCAGGGTCACGCCTCCTGAACAAACATTCAAACCCGACTAATATGAGAATACGAACACATGGGCGTGGGTCGATTTTTGTTTTTTCTCGTTCTAAACTTACTCAAAATCTGCGTCATATTCTTCTTGTTGAAGCTGTTTATTGAGAAGTTGAGCGAAATCCGTAAAACTTTTCTTCTTTAGCCCCTTTGAGCCGTCAGTCAGCTGTGTGTGCCGACCGCTTATCCAACGGAGGAGGGAAAAACATATTGTTCCTTTTAAAAAACAAATCCTGTTTCAAAAACCAAATGATCACCACAAGCAAGGTAATTACAGGGTCTGCTGTTGAAACAGATAGCCTCCGCCAGGCAGAAAGATTACCTGGCTTAGAGAGACCACAACTGTCAAAACATGAGCTTTCATTTCTGTTATTGGTGACACAAGAGCAGGAGATTATGAAATGTTGATCTGTAGGGTGTCTACAGTCTGGAAAAGTGTGAACAGGATTCCAGTCTTCCAGACCTGAAACGTTTGGGAAAACAAATGTGGAAAAATATTTAACTTTCCAGATTTGCTATTTCATGGCCACACATCGTTGATTGGCTCCATTTTGTATCTAGAAGCCAAACAGTTTTGTACCCATATGTATTTGTCTTCCTAGTTTAGCATTTTATTGAAATTGCGAAGATAAATAATCACAAAAAATGTCCAGATCTCTTCGTTTAAATTTATCTCACATTATTTTAGGAGGAATTTGTGGTTGTTTTGCTCCCCAGTTGGAACAGTGGACTCAGATGAGATATTACCTCTGAATTAATCCAGAATAACTCGTGACTTCTCAGTTGCAGATCCTCGTTTCATCCCCGGTAGACTGAGCAGATTCCAGATTCTCCGCTGATTGATGGATGATGCAAAACAGTCTGTAGCGTCTTGATTTAGGACTTGTTCCAAAATAATAATAATAAAAAAAACGAAAGTGAAAATACTGAAGTGATCAAATGACCCGCAGCTTTCATATGCCTAATGTAAACACGGAGGTAAACCATTATGATTTATAGTTTTATCTCACAAGACCTTTTTATAGTGTTGAAATATGGAGTTCTTCAGAAAATCGATCATCTCATTAAAAGTTTCTAGTCTTTCTCTCCTTTATACAATGTTCAATTGCTTCTAAAAGGTTTAAAGGGTACAAAGAGTATCCTCTATGCTGTTATACCACCAGCAGCCTGAACCGCTGGTACAAAGCAGGACAGATGCATGGTTTCATGTCGTTTATTCCCAGATCTGACCTCTTCAGCTGAAACTGAGGCTTACCGGACCAGGTCATGTTCTTCCAATCTGTTACGGTTCCTTTTCAATGGCCCAGAGTGAATCATAGCCTCAGCTTCCGTTTTTTTTGCTACTCTACAGAACGTCCTAGTCGCCCCTGGCCGAGCCGTGCGTCTTGCGGGCGTGGTCAGTTTGTTCAGTTGAAGCTGGAGATAAATGGGCATTATGTGCAAATCCCCTCACTGAGCATCCAAACCTGGCAACGCGAGACTCAACATCCGCCGCGCAGCCGTGCAGTTTAGCTAAATAAGGCGAGGCTTCGGCGCGTGTGAGAGGGGCGCGTGGCTAATTGGCGGAGAAGCTTCACACATTCTCATTGATCAAAGTGTGTGTGTTTCAGAGCAGATGGTAACAGTGCATGAGTCAGTGTGTGTGTGGGGGTGTGTGTGTGTGACGTCCAACTGACATCACCCGCACCGCTAGCTGTGCCAAACTCACACTGGTGCACCTGTATTTATAGCTTTGATCTGTGTGTGTTTACTGACTTGTACCTGATGTGGTAAAGCTGGTTTATGTCAAGCCCCCCCTTCTTCTGCTACATTGAGTGTGTACAGTATATGCATACACACCGTGTGTTTGCGTGGAGATCATGGTGTGTGTTTCCTGCTCATTGACGTGTAAAGCAGCAATCTGGATGTCTGGCTGTGAGGACCTGCCTCACCGCCCACACACACTCACTATTAACGCTGCGATACACACCTCTTCTCGTGCAGTTAACTGTGTTACTTCAGGTCTATTTATGGTCTTCTGGCTCAGACAGCCGGTTCTACTTTATCCTGACACCAACTAAATAAAAAAAAAACACACAGGAATCACTTTGCATTCATAGGCTGATGTTGAACTGCTGTAAAATGACAAATCGCTGGCGTGTCGGACACAGAGGGAAGATCTGCCGCTCTGGGTGAAGCACGGGAACTCTGGTTGTTATCAGGTTGGAGTGTCATGCTATCAGGTTTCTTGCTTCAATTAAATTTCAGCCTGGTTGACCATAAAACACATTCCACATAGTCCTGAGAGTTGCAGAGAAGATGCATCTTCTGAAGCACAACTTGCCCCTAAATAAAATTGCTGTACATCGTGGAAAGTAGGAAAAAACCATCAGCAAAGTTGTGTTTGGCCAATAATTTCTTTAACATGGTAATGCATTTTGGCAGTTTGTGAAGGAAAATGGATTTTGCTGGTTGAACAGCCAAGCAGAACTTATAGAGTAGAGGTGAGGGATGGCACATCGGTCACTGGACAAGTGAGTCCTGTCATCATTGGAGGTAAAGATTGTAGGGAAAGCAATCTGGCAGTACTGCATTTGTTGATTGGCCCGTTGATTGACGTCATTGGCTAAGCAAAGGCAGTACTTGCGGAAGAGCGCGTGCATCGTCAACTGGACGGGACGACCCGCAACGAGCAAATATTCCGGGAGATTTCAGAGAAACTGGCCACCCAAGGGCGCACGTGGAGAACTGCACCATCGGAGCGCCGACCGCATGCACACGGCTGTGTGTGGTTCTCCTGTGCACTATCAAGACCTCTGTTAAACTGATATGTCTTGTTTCTTCTCCTGTTATGGTGTGTCTATGCCTTTTTACATGCAAGCATAACGTGACGGAGCTCATTTTTTTCTTCCTCACTCTTTTCTCCTCAGAGCCGAACTTCACGCTGACCCTGGAAGCTGCCACGAAGCCCCAGAAGACAGGCGAACCCATAGAGCTCTCCTGTGACGTGACCAACATCTTCCAGCTACCACCAGGGGGCAGACTGGGTGTCAGATGGGAGCACATCGGTCTTCCTGGTACTGCACAGTAATTACCCGTTTCCTTTTAAGCTGAAAACTCTGTTCTAGGTGCACTTACTGATTCTATCCAATCACTTATAGATAAGGGGACAAACGCTCCGCCCCCAAAGCTCATTGGCTCCTTGGACGCCTACGGCAACCTGGAGTCGAATTCAGCGTACAAAGACAGGCTGGACAGCGGAGTGCTGGGTCTGAGCAGAGCCCGACCCAACACCTTCAAACTGCGGTTTCTCCGCACACAGGTAAGAAGATAATCACCACAGCCAGAGGATCCGACAACGTAGCACTAAGTGCAATCCTGTTAAAATGACGTTTTATCCCTTTGCAGAAGATCGACATGGGCCAGTATGTGTGCGCCGTCTCTGCCTGGAGCATTAGCAGCCAGGGGGAGGTGGTGCAGGCCGCCGAGTACAAAAGCTCGCCGCTGACCGTACAGTGGGACACCAAGAGTAAGCCAGCTTCAGAACACCGCCTCACATCCACGTTTTAATTGATTTAAACGAACAAAACCCGTCTGGGATCTCGAACTGAGAAGTCGAGACTGTCCTTTTGTTTAACTTAATGGCTGCAGATTAAATGCTGGGCACTTCTGGTTCAAAGAGAGTTTTAACGTCTGCAGCTTAGAGAAGCCTTAAGTGCTTTAGATGAAATAATTGAAAATACCAAAGCAACACCAGTGAAAAGCAGCATTTTCAGCTTTCGCTCTGATTTTGTAGCTGTATTTTCCAGACTTCACAGAGAAATCCCACAAAAGACAACTTGTTGTCTCAGCTCCTCACCCACAATGCACACACACATTTACTTCCTGTCCGCCGAGAACTTTCTGACCTCGGCTTATCTAATCGGCCCATGATGTCATCACATTTTTGATGTCAGCCTGCGTCTGTGCCAGCTTTAGAAAATGAAAGGCAAGTTTCCTATGTAGTCTGTAAAAAAATATCCTCCATGATTTCATGATGAACTGGAGTATTAAAGTATTAAAATCTCGGTTAACTAAAGTCTTTTCAAACCCAGGAAACATTCTGTTGTGACCTCTTCTAAAGATGATTTAAGGTCTGCTTGCGTTTTTTAGGCCCCACTCTCAACGTCGTGGCCAAAACCATTCGTCACGCCTCTGTGGGCGGGGCTACCTTTGAGATGAGCTGCTCCGCCGTCACCCAGAACATCGGGGACTGGATCGGCTTCGCTGTGTACATACAATCACAGGGCGCCATAGAAGGCGGCGTAAAAACCATCATGTCTCTCAGCCCCGACAATGTGGTGCAGATCACCGACTCATCTAGGAGGTACACAAACCGTCCCTCACCTTAAACGACACACTCCGAAGTTTGATTCTAACGTTGTCATTCGACCTGCTCCCACAGCGACAGTCTGGTTCTGTCCAAAACCGGCTCGGGAGAGTTCCACTTCCGCCTGGAGGGCGTCCAGGTGTCCGACAAAGGTTACTACTGGTGCAACGTCACGGCTTTCACCAAACAGCAACCCGATCAGTCCTGGACCACAGCCGCCACGTCGGAGTCCAACAAAGTCAACATCAACTTTCAGGAAAACGGTACGTCCACATGCTTCTTCTTTCCTCTTCTTCTTTTTATTTTTTTAAACTTAGTTTATCTGTTCATCTCGTGGCCTTCTAAGGTTGTCGAAAAGTAGATTTATCTCAAAATATTAGTTCAAAAATGTTTAATTTTCGATAAAGTCCACACAGACTGAGATGGTTCAAGCATTTATTGCTGTTAATTTAGAGGATAAACACAAATTAAGTTTTACAGACTAATACATAAGACCAGTTCAGGCTGGAACCTTGCATATTTTTGGAAAGTTTAGTGGAAGAAAAAACTGTGATATCAAAATTCTGCAGGAACATCTTGGATTTTTGTGATGCAAGAATCCAGAAGCCAAATCCGATATCAAGAAAAGCAAGACTTGATGTGCTGCTGTTATTTATCTAATATTGGAGACTTTATTGTAATTTATGAAGCAGAATTTGCTTAAAGATGTTTAAAGGAGAATCACATTTCATTTTAAAGCAGATAAAACACAAAAACTGAACCATCATCTGCTCACAGGCTCGCTAGAAACCGACTCCTGCTCTCTGACCCGCTTATTTTTTTAAATTAAATATCGCTTATATGGCGTCCCAGCAGGAGCTCTGTAAGAGAGCCATCTCATTTAATAAAAATCGAACAGAATCTCTCATTTCAAAACAAACAAAATCCTTTCCTGTTTGCAGCTGCATTCATTAATTATTCAAAGCCATTTTGCAGCCTTTCAGTGATTTATTTGCTTTCATAAAAGTCCTCAGATCATTAGTGAGTGAACTAATGTCGGGACTAAAGTCCTGCAGTAAGTGAAAGAAAGATGGAAGCAGCTCCTTTTTTCTGTTTCCTAACACATTACAAACACATCCTCCATCCACTCACGTGTAAAATGAAGTCCCTAATAATGTGCAAAAAAGCACACACACACACACACCCCCCCCACACACACACCCACACACCTAGAGCTCTTTGACGCCCACCATTGCCACTGGCCTACTTATTGTCTTTTGATCTGACTGGGAAGTTGGAAACTAAAAGAGGAAACTGGATGGGAGGCGAGGAGGTGATGGAGTGGACGAGGAGAAAAGAAGAAGAAGAAGAAAGGTTTGTTGGTGGAAAAGTAATCTGAGAACGTAGAGAAGAAGATGGAAGGGCAGATTAAAATTGGAAATGTTTGCGGTAAAGGGAGTAAACAAAGAAAATGGAAATAAGTATCTAAGAGTTTGTAAATTCATGTGCATAAACGTGTTTAGCGTAGGCTTCATTCATAGCAGTCTTTCCGTATTAAATGTAATCACATTCAAACAACCCTCAAGTCCAGTGCTTACGTCTGTTTTTGTCTCAGCAGGTGCAAAAACAGACACAAAAAAAGTCTGAACAGAAAGCTCAAAGTTCTGACAGAATCTAGACATTCCTCCTCCTCCGAAGATCTTAATATTTGTGTGAAATATATATTTTTAATAAGATTTTGAAATCAAAGAATGGGTCCAAATGTGAAATTCCCACATGTCAATATAGATATCTAGAGATATCATGCAATTTTCTAGTTGCAAACAGCGCTGGTCTTCCAGAATGCTACACTATTTGCTCCAAATGTTTAAATTACACTTTTGGTGTCCCTTGTGTCGGATTACCTTGTGTAATTTACCAAAAAGGTAAATATCTAAAGCATAAAAAAGCTGCAATAACCTGCATGGTCATGGCCAATGCTGTGTTGAACTTTGTTCACAAAATGTGCCATTATTATGCAGATGTGTGATTTTCTGTGTATTTTTCGAGATGACTTAAAACAGACTCATGCTCCCAGTCAGAACTCTGCTTTGGAGCAGCTTGTGTTCCAGATTTGTTCCTACACATCGGAGGGCACATTTTTGAATTATCTTCGCGATATTTGTAGGAGGCAAAGACGCTTATAGGCTGTGGGAGTGGAGCGACGACATACGAGACACGTGGATAACCAGATGATAAACCCAGGACTGCGTTTCGGTCTCTCTCTCTGGGGAAAGCGGGAGCCTTCAGCTCCACGTACATCTCACGCTTTTTGTCCCTGCTCATCCATCCTTCCCCGTCTCCTCTCTTGCTCTCTGGGACGTCTTCAAAGCGAAGCCCTTTGGCCAATCAGCCGGCTGCGAAGATCTGCACCACCGCTTTCGTTTCTTTTTTCTCCGCTCACTTAAATGTGTGTGGAATCTTTCAAGTGTGTGTCCAAGTGGAATATTTTAAGTTGACCCCCCGCCCCCTCCCTCCATCCTCCTGCTAACACACAAACACACCCACGTAAACAGTGTGTCAGCGTCAATGTGAGCTGGTGGAGAGCCCCCATATGCTCGCCTGAGGGGATGGAAGCACAGCTCTGTGCGAGCGTCTTCCACTCCTTCCTCCAGCTGTATCCTCAACGTTTCAGAGGTGTTGTCCTGTTTCTGAGTGTATGGAAATGTAAAACCTCGCTCACACATTTCCCGTCAAGTATTTCAGCTCAAATGCGATCTGGCAGAACTGTAAATATGGAGTGGCTGCAGAGAAAAGACAGGATTGGTGCAAAAGGGTTTTTTATTTTCTGATTTTTATACATTCAAAGTGAACCTTTGTGTGTTTTCACTCTGCATTTTATGTGAAGTTGCTACATTTGCAAAAAAAAAAAAAATTGTAGCAAGGATTTAAGACGTGTTCCCTGCTTTTGGATTCCAACTCCTTTACTCTACTCTTTGTAAATGTCCCTTGAGAACACCAGTGAGCATCACGAAGAGCAAGGAACACAGCGGGAAGATCAGAGAGAAAGCTTTGGAGATGATTTCAAGCAACGAGTATAAGTTATAAAACAAGATCCCCCAGCGATCGGACATGACGCAGCACTCTGATAAACGTAGCGTCTGAAACCAACAAGCCAGGCTCTGCTTCTGCCAAAGGTTCCTTCCTGTTAAAAAGTCAGTTTTCCACTGTGTTTCCATTACAGCCGTACATAAAACTTTAGAATTAGAATCAGACTTTCTGTGACAGACGATTGGACTGGAGTTCACCAAGCAGTCAGTTGATCTCTCCATCTGCCTCGCACCAACCCATCTGTCTTCAACGCTCGACTACAGGCCAAACTACTACTAGTCTAGTTGACACGGGCAACAATCATAGCCTAACCCAACCTGTCTTATCAATGTCATTCTGCTTTTCCTTTCATTTAATGTTTTCAGTTGAAATTAGCATTTTTCTATACACTATGTATCTTTTTATGATGAGTTCCTGTTTTAAAATCTGAAATTTTAGCAGTGTAAATGTTTGAGAACTACTCAAAAGTTGCACCAATGACCCAATCAGAATTCATGCTACAATAGGTAGACGCTCTGTCTGTGCTAGCGAAGGATCACTCCCATCAACGGGCTGCACAGTTCTTTAAGCTTTCATCTCAAGATGGTCGGCCTTTGCTTCAGATGCAATCATCAGCCACTTACATTCATAGACGTGACAGGACTTGTTTGTTGCCACAAAAATCAGTTTTAGCAAGATAAGAAGTAGCAGCTTTTAGGGAAGGAAAGAACTAAATGTACCAGATTCGTCCCCCAGCCTCCTCCCTCTGACTTAAAAAAAACAAAACTCTGATAACATGTGAGGTCCCATGAATCCAGCAGAAATGGACTGAACAAACAGAAATATAAGCTTTTCACAACATTACAGGCTTTTTTTTTTTGTTGTTTTTGTTTTGAAGCACCGAAGGTCAGCGCTGCTTTTAACACATTTCACCGTACGACTGGGCGGACTTGGCTGCACTTTCTTTCGCTCCTTCCACTGGGAGTATCCACATGAAGCGCTCTGCATGCAAAAAGAAAAATGCATTGAATAATTTAAATTTAAACATGAGTAAAATGGAGACCAAACCCAGCAAACAGCTGAGAGTCTGCAGGTTTTTGCAACGTTTAGAGCATCTGACTGGGTGTGTTGGTTCAGGATGTATTTTTTATTCCCCCTCTAAATATCAGAGAAATCAACCCCTATTCCCTTTTTTAAGAGTGTGTTTACTCTCTGAAATGTGCTGTTTCCCCTTAGGGGGGGCAACGTGGGTTTGAAAAATTCAGTTTAAATGAGTCTTTTTGATCACTTCCTCTGATGTGCGGAGGCCGTTGTTAAATGTTAAGCTGACTGGAAACGATGCGCTTGGTGTTCGCAGGGCCGTCATTCTCCGTCAAAATCCACTCCGACGCCAGCAGCGTCTATCCGTGGGAAACGGCCAAGATGGAGTGCTCCGTCGGCGTCTCCGGATCCTCGCCAAAAAGCAGCAGCACGAACCCTCAGACAGGTAGAACACACATTGCTGCTCCTCTCGCACGCTCATTAATCAAAAAACACACTTCCCCCCCAAAAAAGCGGGGTTTTCATCTTATTTGGTAAGTTTTTTTCTTTTTTTTTTTTCTTTTTTTTTCACGTCTTCGGCAACAAACACACAGGTGCATTTCCACTCATTACCTCTGAGCTCTTCACCTGCCAGCCTGTCGGCAGCTGTGTTCGTAACAATGATGGTACACAAGCAGTTGGTTCTGCTCAGAATGTGTTAGTGGCTGGAAAAGCAGGTTTATTACTGTGCTGAAGTACATCATCAGTTCCTTCGTTCATCCATCTTCCCATTAATCCTTCCATCGATTTATTGATCAGCTGTCTGTCCATCCCTTTAAAATCTGACAGCTGCAAAAATACTTGACATAAATTCATAGACAACAAAAAATGTGAGAGCATTTTAACATGACAAAGTGTTATACAACTGGTCATTTAGCAATGTGGAACCAAAACTTTTATCTTCCTGATGTGCAAAATTACAATGACTGCTTACTGATGCTTCTAATAAGCCAGTTAATCATAATCACAATGACGACACACACGACTTCATCAACCACTAGTGCTTTTTTTTTAGATCCAATATTTCTTGTAATAAGCAGACTCCAAAGGTCCGCGTTTAGCATTTTTATCAGTGTGACATTAAATTATAGCCATAAAAGATTATTTGTACGGCATCTCTACCACAGCTATTGATAAGCGTTGGAGGCTCTATATGTAAAAAGGATGTACTGCAGTAAGTGAACAGTCAGATACCTAAAAATTCGCATCGGAGTTGAAATATTCTGGGGCTTTCAGAGTTTGGAAACCATCTGAGATGCAGCCTTCTGTTTAACCTTTAAAGTATCTCCTCTTCCTCTTCCCCATCTCTTCTTCCTCATATGGCATCATGCTGAACTCCCAACTGCCTGCTGCCCATCTGTCACTGTTCCTTTCCACTTCTTCCTACCTTTAGCTGAAGATTTGCTTTTTATGTTTTTGTGTCTTTTTTTTATTATTATTACGGATGCTACCTTCATATGTATACGCAAACACGATTTGCTGCACCTGTGGACCTCTGCTGAGTGAATGCAGGGGCTGTTCTTTTGCCTGTACATAAAAACACGTTTCCTCGCAGCAGGGGAGACCTGCAGGGGTTAGCGGGTTGCTGCCTTCAAAGTGTGCACTCACAGACAGCTGCGCCGTGGAAGGGAAGCAGGCTTGTCGCTGTGACACGTGTGTTTAGCGAAAAGGGGGCCTTTTTTTTTTCAGTAAGTTATTCAGACCTGTACTGAGACATGACATTTTAACCTGAGGGCTTTTATTTTACAAGCGCTCAACTGGAAACTATACATTTTCCCCCGCCAGACATAAACAATGAAAAACGTATTGTTTTACGAGGACCTGCTTAAGAGGTGTTGTGATGCATCCAACTCTCTAGAAAGAATGGTTTATAAGACCGAGACGAGATTTTAGCAACATATTTGACAGAAACTTGTAATACTCTCTCTCTTTTTTTTAAGATTAAAGGTTTCACAAACTGTTTTAAAATCAGTCCACAATATAAAGTGATCTTACAGCCAAAAATAAAAGTCTCCGAATTGCCCCTTTTTGTAATTTGCCAAAAGGATTAAAAGCTGCATACATTTAAAAACATGAGTTAAAGAGTCAGGCATATTTTGCTCAGGTTTAAAGTGACAGACTGCTGCGTCCTAGGTGCACAAATGAGCATTATTACAGATCCTTTACAAAATACAAAATGTTGTGGCAGCTGTTTTACTCGCACTAGTGCTCATATATGTAAATCAGGGTGGAATCAAACACCAGAAAATGGATATAATCATTTATATTCTCCTTGTTCATTCATGCTGTTTGCATTTTTCTTTTATGTTCAATGATTTTATGTCTTAGCCGTGCTTTTTGACTTGGTCTATTAATAAATGAACGCTCAATTCATCCAGATAATCTGCTTGTTCAATTAGAAAAATCGCTCTTCTTTTTATATCGTTATGGATCTTTAACAACTGTGACTCTCTGGCGTGCTTTCATCTGTTTCACATTCATACTGTCTCAGTATGTTGGTCAAAGAGCTTAATTCTGTTGCTACCGCAGCTTCATTTGTGTTCTGTTTAATCCATGGAGATTATTTTCAATGTCAAATAAACAGTGTGAATGGTTTTAATTTGTGAAATTGGCTTGTTTGCTAATGATGAAAAATGCTCTGCACTCCTCTAACCTGTCATCATTTTACAACTAAAAAGCAACAAACATTACAGCTGGTATTTAGGAGCAGTTATAATTAGAAAATGCAGGTTTCTGAGAGATTTGAATGGGGAAACGGTGCTAGAGACGCATTTTGAGGTTTACTGATGGCAGTTCAGAGCTGAGACTGAACAATGGAAATGGTGTCATCATAGTTTACCCAACAGAGCAAATCCAGATCTAAGTTACCCTACTTTCCCCCAGCTGAATAAATTTAGTTCATTTTAATCTTTGATGGGTACCAAATAAATTAGGGAACACTCCAGGAAAACACAGCCTTATGATTTTGTTTGTAAAGCTGATTACTAAGATAAACAACTTTTCCATATTTTGTCAACGATCTACAAACTTTATTGCATTTGATTTGGTAAGTAGCACCTAGTTGTCAAGGAAAGATGGTAAATATGAAGGATCCTTTATTTGTGGGGGTTGGAGACCACAGTCACCTTCGATTCAAGTTAGTTTGTCAATGCATCTCTAGAAACTCTTACAGTTGCCTATTGTGATGGTTCAAACACTAAATATACCTTAATATTGATTGTGGAAACCGTCTTGGCATTATCGCAGAAGCTAATATCTACAGTCTTCCTTTTCTCCACACTTTGAGGTTCAGCCAATCAGTGCCAAGGAAAATGAATGTCGCTTCTGCCTACAGCCAGTAGTGTGTCAAGTAACATCATGCCTTCGTATTTCAGCTTCCTTAAAACTTAAAATCAGGAAAACCTGCGGTGCACTGATATTCAGCCCTTTGTACTGTTTTATCACTAAATGAAATATTTTGCGGCCCTTTTCCTTCAGAAGTCGCCCAATTTGTAAAAATAGTACGGCAAAGCAGCTGAAACGCTCATGAGAAGTGAGAATCTGTTTATAGAACAAATATTAATGGTGACCTTTGTGGAAGAGTGGAGATAGAAAGATATCTATCCTCCATGGAGGAAAACCTGTTGGACTGGTTTTAGATCAAAATACATTAGTGAGTTGGAATGGGCTAGGCCTAAAGCTAACTGTTTAAGAAGTTCAGTCTGTTAAATCTGCAGATGGTTTTACAAAATGACTCAAGAGGATAATTAAAGGTGTTGGTCCATCACAGAAAATCCCAATAAACAGCATGCGACGGTATCTCAGGTGGATTACTGCATACAGAGAAAGCAAATCACAGATGGTTTCCTGTGAGTCATTCGGTCATGTGGCCAATAAGGAAACTCAAATGAACTTATGTCAACAAAGGCGAGGCATTTATGTTTATAAAGTTTAAACAAGCATCATCGTCATATGCTAACACACTTCCTGTTGACGGGCATGGCTCCACGTTGCACCGTAAAGCCATACCTTTGTTCCTGGAAGAACTTGTTTTTGAGTATTAAGAGTCGGTTTACTTCCAGTTGGACTTGGACTTTGGAAGTAATTGTTCGAGCATCACAAGCTTCTGCAAAGGTTGAGCAACAGTGACGAAGTGAATAGCTGAGCAGAGAACATTCCTCTTACCTCCTGTCGGAGCTTGTCTTTACGAGCCTTTCTGGAAAACAGAGAAAATATCTCCTGTGATTCATGGTCATGGTTTTGAGTCGGCTCTTTGTTATGAAACTGATAAACGTTTCATAAGGAAATGGATTGCTCCGCATGGCATACAGAAGGTCATTTCCTGATATGCTTTTGAAAGAAGTTCCTTAGGGTAATTATGAGATTTCAGAATGACTGAAATGTCCTTAACCTGCTGGATTGGAAGCATTCAAAGCTCCTGCCCCTTGCGATTTTCTTTTACTTGACTCTGATGCTTAACTTGACAGCATTAGGTTGTGATATTTATCTATTTTTCTTGTTGTTGGACATTTGGTTGAACTTCAGAGGCTTTTATGTCTTTGAAAGGGCAAAACATTCAAAGCTAACCACTTCTCCTTCCTGTCTTCATATTTACTGTATAGATGCAGCAGAGGAGCAATATTTGAGAAAATAAAAGCAGTTGTTGTACCCAAGTGCTCCAAAGAAGTCAAGACTTTACACCATTGTATTCATCATGCAACGTCATACACTTACTTTTTCATTAAAAAACATAGAAAATGGAAAATATTTGATTTTCCAGATATTATCCCCAATTCCAATGCCTAAAGGTTACATCCCTCTATCTATTCATTCATTATCTATTAATTTTTCACTTGTCCTTCCAATAATCCACTGGTTGACTGTTCCCTCAAGCGCTGGGTGTCTTCGTCATTCTGTCCGATGACTGTCCTTTAACCAGCTAACCTTTTATTTGTCCGTCTGTCCTTCACTCCATCCCTATTGGTCCCCCAGTTTGTCTTGTCTTTTTGTCCCTCTGTTCATTCGTCCGTCCAGCTGATCCTCACTTTATCCATCCATCTGTTCCTTTTTCATCAATCTGTTAAGAGACAACAGTGATTTGCATCTTTGTTAAAGGGCCGTTCCACTATTTACGAAGGGCTGCTTTTGATTGTACTCTCCTTTTTTCTCTTAGAAAAATAAAAATAATATAAAGTGTTTTCTAATCTCATTCGGGGCAAAACAGTCTTCCGTATCCTGTCTTCCCGTAAGCTAGATGTTAATACCCCTACTTACCACAACCCAGCCTTTGGTTGATGAGAAGAAATATATTCCTAAGAAAAATTCAGGTAAAGTTGGTCTAAAACATGAAGCTGGTTTAAGACTTATGAATATTCACATTTATTTGCGATTGGCTCAAAATAGGTGGAGGGGGTTCCAGTACTAGGTCTTCCTCAGTTCAATTCAAGTCTAAAACTGTAACTCCTGTTACATAATTTCAGTTTTACTTCAACAAATTTAGCTTCCTTGTGTTTCCCTTTTCAGCGGCAGCATCCCATCTGACTGGCTCTCTTTGGTACCTTCGTCATCAAACTTGAGTCAAGGACTAAATGACGGCTGAAGCTGATTTCAGTAGTTCCCCTTTGACCATTTTCCAATTAGTAACTCTAAATAGACTATAGTTGTGGGTGTTTGCGTCCATCCCAAACACGATTAAACTATTTAAAAAAAATAAAGACAAAATTGCCATAGATGTAAATTCTCCAGCGTTCTATTTTAGAAAATGTTATTCTGATCCATCCTAACAGCATGGTTAGGAGAAATCACCTTTTTTTTCTAAGCCTCCAGTTTATTATTCAGGTGTAAATCCCTCTGGGAGCCTTTTTAGACTTATAACTTGTTAATTTCCTCTTAGCACTTCCACAGAAAGATGCCCCCTCACAGCAGCTGGTGCTTTTCTTGAATCCTGTGTTGTGTGGGTGCCTGAAAGAAGGTCAGACATGATTATTAGCTTTGGCTTTTACTTGCATTCAATGCTTCCACGGCCTTCTGTCTGGTCTCCACACAGAGCGAAATGTGGACAAATGTGTCAGACCTGCTCATTAACTGAGGATTTGATATTCGTTCTTCTCCTTGTCTTGGGAATTATAATGATTTATTTTGAAATCCCGAATGGAGGCCATTTTTGGCCGACTCTTTTTCTGTTCCATCTTTTTTTTTTTTTTTACTTAAGCATTTTTAGTACATTGTCGTACTAGAATACGACAACATTTCTTGATTGTTTATAACAACGTTTGCATCTGCTGCTAAAGAAAGCAAAACTTTAAAACACCAACATGTGGAAAGCTCAGTCTTTTCTGCTTGACTTAACATCAATACAGCGTAGCGTCTATCTGGTGATTATATTTTTGGATTAAACAATTATTAATCGGTTATTAATAACTTATCCTATTCTCTTTCTTTGAACAACTTCAATACCTTTTTAAAAAAGTCAAATCTTCACTTTACTATCTCGTGTTCACTCCGGTTGTCAGCTTCTTTTTTCTTTTTTTGATGATGATGATCTGCAACCTTTAAGTGGGACAAATGTCCTTAATGGCGTATATAAACAGAAAGCCGCTATGTTTCTTCCTTCGGCTTGTTTTTTCCTTTGAGTTTCTCAGCGTGCAGCCACACGCCGACCCGACGTTCATTACAGACTGGAATGAATGGCATGTTATTGCAGCCTCAGAAGCCTGTCAAACGCTGCACACTTGAAATCAGTAGTTGGAAGGGGGGATGACATCACCGTTAGAGATGGGGAGGGTTTTATTTTTCTGCATTTTGAAGCACTGCCTCTGACTCTGTGACAGTTTTTTTTTTCCTCTCTTTTCCCTCACTCTGAAATTCTTTTGTAAAAATAACAGTATACCACCCTGTTCCTCCTGGGAAAAAAATAAAGCTTTGTTGCTCGCTGGGTCTCAGACACAAACTTAATGTTGTTTTCTCTTTGCCTACAGAGAAAGCAGCCGCAAATATCAATGCCTCGTAGTTGGACTCGAAAACAAGACTTTTTTTCTTTTTTTTTCATTTATATAAGAGCATAAAATGTGAAGATAATAGTGCAGACAAGTCAAAGCAGGCTAAAAACCTGCAGGTATTCTTCCAAGGAAAAAAGGGGAGTAGTTTTGGAGAGAGCTGCTGGTGAAATCTCGAATCTCGGTTCCCAGCATTCAGCCACGTTGGCTCAGCATCCAACACTGTGTGTGCGTCTGCCAAAAGTCTCCCGTAAAGACGTTTTAATTTGAAACAATGAAAGTATTGTTTGTTTGTTTGTTTTTTATTTATTTATTATTTTTAAGTGCTCTTGTATCCCAGTTCCAGAAAAAAAAAATCATTTTAAATCTAGATTTTGATCTGAACACTTTTTTCTTTCCAACTACAGTTAAAATGTTGGACTTTATTTAGCATATTTATTGGTTCTAATATAGTTGAATTTCTGTTTCGCCCTTTTTAGAATCCTCCTAAGTTGCAAAATCAATAATGATACAAATAAATTAGTATTTCTGCTGTTTTCCAGTTGAATTAACTACCAACTTTGACACCATGCCAATTTTCTTATTATATTTGTAACCCTAAATAAGTAAATATAGAGATGAACGAGTGAAAAACCTAAAAAGTTGAAGGTCGACGCGATGCAATAGATACACCGGTGCCTCCTCTCTTAGCTCCACATTCAGTCTCTCCAAATTACCCAGCTTTCTTTGCAAGGCCGCCAGGCAGCCGTTAATTAGCCAATCTCACGCTCCGTTAGCCGGCCGGGGAGACAGAACGAGGTAGAGGAAGAATAGATTGCGAGTTGGAGAGAAGGTTGGGGTAAGTTGGAGGAAAGGAGAGGGACCAAGTGAGAGCATTAAAGGGAACGAGGGTGAAAGAGAGTGAAAAGAGGAGGCGGGAGGGTTGGAGAGGCTGGAGAACAGTGCGCAGTTTCCTAACGGGGAGACATGAGAAACGAGGGGAGAGGAGTGGATCTGAAGTGGTGAGGGAAGAGAGGGTTGAAGTGGTGAGAACGGATGGTGGAAAATGATTCTCACTCCATTAGCGGATCCCACTGAACCAAGAACAGCTGGGGATCAAAAACATGACCTGAATTAATTCAGGAACTGTCAGTTCACGTTACACTTTGCAGGTTTAATATTTGCTCCACACTCTGCCGTGAAGGCCACCGGCATGCTTTAATTGGAGGAAGAGCGTGCTGATGGGCTGTTAATAAAAGTTTTGTCAACAAATCTATATTAAGATACTTTAAATGGGAGGAAAGAAACTTTGGAAACATTCTTCAAAGATGGTGAAAATTCTCGCAGTTAATTAGACGCGTTTGCAACATAATAATTATAAAAAAGCATTTTATTCTAAGCTATTGTTGGATGATTCAAACCAACTTTTACTGTTAAATAGTTGAGAATAAAAATACTTTCTAGAAACTTTGGCGCAAATGTAACACATCATCAAGCAAGCGTTGATTTGGGCAATTTAAAAAAAAATTTAATTAGCTTTTATTTATTTTTACTTTTGTTTACGTATTACTTGTTTCATGACACTTTAAAAAGTCATGACATTTTTAAAAGTACGTGTTTTGCCTCAGAAGTCAAACATGAGGATGACAAAGTAAGTTAACTCAAGTAATTGAGTTAGAAAATTTGTTTTGGTTCTCATTGCTGTTAACGATTACAAAATATAGTTGGAACAAATATTTTTGTAAACCAAAAAAAAAAAAAAAATCCTCATTGTCTTGGATTAAATTAGCCTAAACTTTATCTGTTTTAGAAATGTATTTAAAGTAAGATAGCAATTTGGAAAGTCAATGATGTCATGGCCTTGTAAGGCTTTGATTGGTTAATTCACAATGAAATAAGTCCTGCTCCAACATAAGCTGGAAGGCCGCTCTGTTATTTAATATTCAAAAATTATTTGGTCGTCATGGCATCTTTGAAGATCTCTGTTTAAGTAAAAGCAAATGACAGCAAACGTCAAATGGCTCTGCATACGTTTTCAGAGAAAAAACAAAACAAAAAGAAAAGTCGGCACATCTGCCAGCAACCGACCTTAAAGAGGAACACAGATGAAGGGTATAAAAGCTGCAAACCGAGAGCGAGAAGAGACGAGTGGTGACAATGAAGCGCAAATTGAAAACGCAGAGCCGTTAGCGTCGGTGGGGGCAGGGGGGCGGCAAAGCACCACAATCATTTTCACTCCATTAGCCGTTTGAGTTAAACAGAAGTGGGAGACGACGACGCGGCTCGTTCATTTAAAAGGCCGGTTTTGTGGCAGCAGGAAGGGGAAGACTGTGGTTTTTAAACGAAGTGTTCAAAGCAGAAAGGTGACCCGTTGTGGCAGCCGACAGGAGTATTAAAGCTCACCCGTTTATGGAGAATTGCTATGGAAATACGTGAAGATGTTCCACGACCTCAAAGAGACGATTCTTACAAAACTCAATACATTTTGTTGTATTGTAGCGTTCATTATTTCAAAATCCCAAATGCAAAACTTCGAGATGGCGATTTAAGTCTTTTGAGTTTGAAACAAAGTATTCATCTCTGTTAGGGTCGAAGTTCATGATTCAAAAATGGAGAGGGAAAGTGGACTAAAATGGAGGTCAAAGGTCAAAACCACTGAAAACTGTTTTTAAAAACCAGTTTTAACTTTTCACACAGCTTATTTTTATACATGTTTGACATTTAAATTCATATAATGATTTGGTAGGGGGCAATCACCTGTTAACAGGTCTGTATTTCAGTTATTTATTTTCTTTTATATTAACTAAATAGCATATTTAAAGCGTTTGTAGACATATCTCTTCCTTTATTACTCGTTTCTGTCGTGAATAATGGAATAATGAAACCCTTACCCCGCTAACGAGAACATTTTGAAGAGAAAATGATTTTTCAAACGCTCGTCAGCATTTCAGGGGGGGAAATCTGAGAAACGCAGGTCTTTGCCTGGCGAAGCCCGCTTGAGCGAAGCGTTTTGTTGAAAGGGCTGGCGGATGCAAAATATCCCAAAATATGAAGCGAAGCCTGCCTTCGTTTGCTGGTGCTTCTCATTAAGCATGCTGCGAGTAACGAGGGAAACTCACTTTCCCAGAGGCTTTGTTTCTCTGAAGCTAAATGGTGTTTTTATAGTGTTTAGTATTCTACTCTTCCAGCACTGTCCTGCTTTATGGAGCGGAGAACACACACACACACACACACACACCCCTACTAGTGTGTTCATTAGAAGCAGTAGTCGTAATTGACGTTCTTTTGTGCTGGTGTGTCAGGCAGTTTTCAACTCCTCGGACCCTCCTCGAGGGATTAATCCAAAGAAATCCAATCAGACTGTCTTCATTTACACCGACGGCCATTTTAGTTTTATTAGCCAGGTTTTTCTATTAGAGACTCACTGTAGAGGGCGACCCCCCCTACCCATCCCGCCCCTCCCTTCCCTTTTCTTCCTGCTTAATGAAGCTGCTGCACCAGTTAAACTCGGGCTGGAACACTGGGGCCGTTTCAACAAATCCAAAACCTACGCTCAAAGCCCTCGAAGATTACACAAGTGGCGCGAGAAAGCCAGCGGTCCTAACCCTTTTTTAAAACATTTTTTTAGCTATGTTGCGCCGAGTTGCGCACATGAAAGGTGACGGAGGCAGTTTTGTGAAGACTGAGAAATGAGAGCTTCAGGGAGATGTTCAAACTGTTTGACGATCCAGCAAGCGTTCCTTTTTTTCTGAGCATGCTACCGCCTTTTATGTTGACATGCAACATGTCAGACTGTGGAGCAGCTATTACTAGATACGGATGGATTCCTGTTGCAAAACTCCCAAGTACACGGCTGCTAAAGTCGCCCCGCAAAGCTTAAACGTTTGTGCAAAAACACACCAATAATTTCAGGCTTCTTGCTGCATTTTGCTCCGAGATGTTGCGTTCGCTGTTGATTTATTGCTGCGTATTAAAACCAAATAATCTCCCTCATCCTCTTGTCACTGTAAGCTCCTCTCAACCCCCTCCCCTCACTCTCGGCTCGCTTCGCCGGCAAGAACAAAGAAAGTTACGGGCGGACTCGGCGAGAAGGCAGCGGCTTTCTAATAATAGCCCGAACGCCGGTGTCGTCACCAACACGAGCAACTGGAGTTCACACGTCAGTCCTGAGGAATTATGCAAAACGTGTCTTTGATCGTTAGGGGGTAAAGTGGGAAACTAACCTCGTTAGTATAAGGAAAACACTTCCTGCTTTTAGCTGAGCAGCTAAATGATGTAATTAGGAGAAAGTGTGGCCATTATTTCCCATGGAAACCACCAGAGATGATATAACACTGAAAACTGACCGGCAAAAGTTTGTGGGCAAATGGGCAGCGAAAGATCTTGTTAAAGTTCAAGTTTTCTTTTTTTTTTTTTTTTAATTAGATTAAAAGTTTACATATAGTGGTCACGGTGGGTCAATTTGGTGTTAAGGATTGATTTGAACCTTAAAAACCAGAATATAACTTTTCCTCTGGCAGAATTCTTTAAGGTTCGTCAACCATTAAACTCTCTACCCGCTTTGGTAGATAAACCTGTACAGTTTCTTGTTAATAAAACATGAAAATAAGTCAATTACATGTCAGCGACTGTGTATTTCAGCATCTAGGCATGATGAAGTCCAAACCTGTTAAAACAGAGAAGAAAGAAAAGATATTTACCGTAATTTCTGGACTATAGAGCGCACCTGATTATAAGCCACACCCAGTATATTTTTAAAGGAAAAACCATTTTGTACATACATAAGCTGCACCTGTCTATGAGCCGCGTGTGCCTACATACAGATGGTACACAAAAAGATTTTTCAAAGTTTTAGTAATATACCTTAGCTTTTCTTTCCAAACAGTTCCTGTGACGCGGCAGTAACACAGCAGCAACACGGTAGCACAGCACTAACAGGGCTGGTTAAAAAAACATACCGGTAAAAGTCACTGAGAGCCGTCTTCATCTTCCTCCTGAGCACTGAGACGTGTTACGTTACATTAAACTTGCGTCTTCCTCTACACATATATTACACCTGTCTCACTCTTACCTTTTCTGCTCGAGCGCCCCTGGTGGCC
>CAEGAG010065847.1:0-40773 GCA_903067065.1 Brachyrhaphis terrabensis
GTGGGAGGAAGCCGGAGTACCCGGAGAGAACCCACGCATGCACAGGGAGAACATGCAAACTCCGTGCAGAAAGACCCTGGGCCGGGAATCGAACCCAGAACCTTCTTGCTGCAAGGCAACAGTGCTACCAACTGCGCCACTGTGCAGCAGTTCTGAAGCAACATATTGCCATGTGCCAGCCGTCCATTTATATGAAACGGCTAAATGTGTTGGTATGTTACTGTGATCGAACAGTGAGGGAGAAAAGGCTAGTTGGTTCCAGAAGTAATCTATAAATATAGATCACCTTAAAATAAAAAAGGAGAGCCAGACAAACAGGGAAAGAGGAAAATAAATTAATGAATTAAACCCCTATTGATTTCTTAATGGCACAGATCAGGCAGGGATGTAAATAGGGTGTTAATGGAGCCTGTAATTAAAAAAAATATCTTCACATGGAAAGATAGAAAGTGCAACAGCAGTTAGAGTAAAACTGAACCAGGTGGCAAACTGTTGACCTTTTTAACTGCAGCTATAGTTTAAAAATGGAAATGTATCTGTGTGGCAAAAAATGTACCATTGTATTCTTTTATATCTGCTCATATTAGACATCGGAGTTATGTAATTACCCTCCATCACTAGAATTTGAATTCATTATTATGCTTAGAAAATAGATTTATGTTTACTTTCAATATGTTGAAAAGCACAGACAGGCTTTAACTTTAGTCTGAAAAGCAGTATCATATACTCTCCTGACATCTGAAGTTGGTTTCAGCTGACATAATTTGGTGGCTGAGTCACGATTAAAGATAATCATATCCACATTCTATAATAACATCAATAGTAAAATCCGGGGTGGGGGGAAAGTTCTTACAGCTATTATGGCAAACTATTAGTAACCGCAGGTCAATGCAACTATTTTACTTTCACTTGTCTATTTGATAATGAAACCACTTAGTTTTACACCAGCTAAGCGTCAAGTTGAGGAAGAACAAGGAAATTGTTTGTACATTGCTCCCCTCCACCCCCAAGTCTGTACAAACAAAATTAGCAGGCCTGACATTGGTGCACAAACGTACACGTTGGACAGGAACAGGTGTGTGCATGTCTCTCCGAGAGTGATCAATGTGACTCAGGAGGTCCCATGCATCACTGTCAGTAGCAGGCTGCTGTCTGTTAGGGAGCGAGAAATGGAAAGTCAAACTGCTTCTCAAATGGCAAAGGCCATTAACGGTTAGGAAAGCAAGCATGATTCCCACCATTAAACCTGCCTGATGACCATTAATGAGATTTGCTTTCATCAATAGATAATTGATGTTTGCCCCGCATCATTATTTTGTCTAAGCAGATGAGTATACCCAGGTTTTGTAAGGATGGTTTGTGGACATAGAGAGTGCTTGGTGGGCGGAAAACAATTTGATTAAATTACATGTAGTCCAATTCTTTCTGAGTTTTGAGACCTTTTAAGTGATAGCTATTCCAAGTTTGACATAAGTGTGTGAATAGCCTGGCAGACAAAAATGGAGATAAAAATGCAAGCTGCACTCTTTTTGCAGTTGTGGTCTTTAAGGCACTTCACAAATCCTTCGAATAAGTGTCTCTCCAGTGATAGTACAGCATGGTCACACTGCCAACCATTTAATTACTGAAAGAAAAAAAGAAATGAACAACAACAACAAAAAATAATTCTATTTCCTCAGCTGGTTCAGTTTCAGACTTGTATTTTGGTCTGACTTAAAGACCAACTGTCATTTTCATTCATATCTGAACTTCAAAAATAAAAGCCCAGTTTAAGGCCATGAACATCTTTTTGGCTCAAGCAGGCCCAACTCTTGTGTGTTGCCCTTCAAATGACTCACAGTTGGCCACCAAAGTAAAGCAATAAATTATGAAATGTTGTTCTGCTGGAGGGATTAAGCTGACTGCACCAGGCATTTTAAGTGGCCTATTGTCAAAAGAAATGTGTGTCTTTGCTGGCGGCATTAAACCTGAAAACAAAGAAATTACTGCATTCTTTTATTTTTACAAAATTGCTGAGAGTTATAGACTTTAATAAGCAAGATAATCCAATGCCATGAGCTTGTGGAGTTATTATTATAATTTTTTTCCAGTACATCTGTAACTGAGACTGCAGCTGCTACATCGCTGTAGTCTTTGGTAAGCCCCAACACAGTGAAAAGGTCAGTGACACTGAGAAATACGAGACCTCTTGCAATGTAATGATGACCGACAAGATTCCACATCAGTTTGTCGGTCTCTATCTGGCCTTTGTAATGAATCAATAGTGTTGTCAGTTTGGTTGATCCTTAAACTAACACAATGCCCCTCGCTGCCTCCTACTTGAGTGAATTACCTGGATGATTCTCATCCTCTTGTCTCCCATGCGTGGGTTCCGACACTATTTTTCACAGCCAAATTTCTCCTATGCCACATTTAGATTTCCAGCTGTCAGTACGTTTTATGTCCATTTTTTAGCATGGATACAAATAATACTATGAATTTACTACAGATACTTCTATGTTATGGGGGTTATTGATAATGGAAGCTGCAAGAACTGAAAAAGAAATGAAGATGGATGGAACAATTCATAAGCATAGATTGATAAATGGACGGATGGACAGAGGGATTGGAAAAGGACAAATGGTTGGTAGACAAACATATTGGACACATATTCAATGTATAGACAAGATGATAGCCGGATGGTTTAATTTATGGATAAATGACTGGATCAACATGACAGTTGGGTGGATTAATGATTCAGGAAAAGAATGGATGAAAGGACAACAAAAGATTGAATGAAAGAAATGGATAATGGGTGGATGGACAGATGGATAAACAGACATATAAATGGATGGAAGGGTGGTTAGACCATTTATACAATGGAAAGGGTAACTCAAGAAATTAGCAAAACGTGCTCCATATTTTCTTTTGTGCACTGTTCAGATCTGGAAGCTAAATCACAAACCAAAGCTTCCAGAATCCATTAAGAATTCCATCAACAAATTACAAGCAGGTTTTTACATGTACAAGTATTGAAATAGGTTTTCAAGAAGTTACTTTGAAATATTTCTTTTTGCCAAGATTAAAAAAATGATCAAATCAGCAAACCTAATCATGCTAAACATGTAGTTAAATTGGTCTATAGATTATTTGTTATCTAGATGGAGGAAAAGCTCAGACTTCAACATAGCAGAGCATAAGAAAGGCTGCACATTGGCCTCAGCATCCTGGTTATTAAAATCAATAACAGCAATAACTACAATCCATCTCATTTTTAAGAGAGGGATGACATGGCATGCCGATCGATGAATATTGAGCTACATTTGTATTATTACTAATATCATATAATTCCTTCTTAACTGGATGGTGGCGCAGGCTGTAAAGCACAAACAGAACTGTGCTTATTGAGTTGTTGTCACAGCAATGTGAGACTTGAAATAAATGTAAAATAAAAAAGAGTTGAAAACAGTATTAGATGCAATGTCGTTTAATTTTTAGGAATTTTGGACTTAGTTCCCAAGGGGTAAATCGTATTCTGGGGAAAAGATATTCAACTTCCTCAAAGCCCCCAGGGTGCTATAAACCCATGAGGAGAGGCAAAAGTCCAGATCTTCAAAATTGCTGCCTAAAGCAGTAAAACTCTGTGGGAAAAGTCAAGCCACATTGAGCACATAAAGGAGAGGTCAAAATTATTGGAGAGGGCATTAAGCTACATTGCCTTGCAAAATGACAGCACTGCTTTCCAACAAATCCATTTACACGTCGAGGTGCAGAACCAATGGAGTTTGGTCATTATCTTGCAATCAATGTGCAGCACAGCAACAAAGACACAAGGGAAGTGGAAATGACAGTGGCATGTTTTTACAACTAATTTTGAGAGCTAATAAAATGAGAGATCATCCATTCCCTGAAATTAGGAAATTGCAGTTTAAATGGTGCTATATTTTAGATGGGCAGCGGAATACAAAGGGGAGTACACAGCGGTAGGGAAATCTGTTTGTTAGAAATGAATGCATAAATAACTAGTAACTACGGAAAGCTTTTTCCATTTTTAAATAATTTTAGCACTCCTTTATTAGATGTTTATAAAAATCTTGTGCAGTTTAAAACATTCAGCTAAATTTTAGGCATTAAAAATGATAATGAGTCACTACAGTCTAAAACTGTAGTAGTTTATGTGACATTTTTTATAAGTGACTATCTTGTTATTAAACCAACAAGTTTGGCATGTTTTGGTGCGACCACAAGCTAATAATTAGAAACCTTATGTTCAAGTGGTAATAGGTAGATGAAGTGTAGAACAATACCATGTAGAACAATGCCATGTAACAGTAGCCTAACTTTCTCTTTCCTAGACAGTTAGGCTAAGCAACTGTCTAAACAAGAGTTGCTTAGACTGCATAACAGTCTAAGCAAGACAGTCAGCAATCAGAGACTGTTTCAAGCCAGACCAGCTGACATACCTGATTTCCAAGACAATAGCTAAATTGCACCAGTTTTATTGAAGGTTTTGTCGAATGTTGGCGGTGTCAGTCCATAGTTAAACAATCCTAAATAGTTCATGCAATTAGCCCTTGACAAGGTTAACAGGAAAAATTAACATAGCTTTGTCTTGAAGTTTAATTGTTTGAATTTCAAATTCCCATAAAAATGGTTAAATTCAGGTCAGTACATGGTTTTTCAGCAATCTAGGAAACAATTTATGCTGTTGCATTTTGAGCTAACTCGTGTGTGGGCGACAGAGGACTTTGGGGAATTTGAATAGAATAGTAATTTGTCCTGAAAGCCAATATTTGTAGAAAAAGTGTAAAAATAAAAAAATATTTGTGTGTGCTTTTTTATTCCCTGCTAAATTGAAAAATACTGTGCAGACCTTTGTTTTAAAAGTTCTCAAACACAAATTTCACTAAATGACATTTCCAGAGACTACTTGTTCCAGCTTTATAAATTCAAATTCTTGTGAAATGTTATGACATATCTATGGATATTTTTCTGCAAATATTCAACAGCAAATGTTTAGACTACACACCACTGTATATACTAATAAATAACCATGGTTGTGCTATTAAACTAACAGCAAAAAGGAACATTTTTAGACAACAGGGCAACACCCAGACAAAGAAGATTCTAATACATCTGGCTATTATTCCTACTTCAATTCCAACTTAGAAACTTAATTTACAAGTAATGTCTTAATGAAAACATTTGATCATAGAGATGATTTTTAATGCATTAAATTGGACGGGAATTGGATTTAAGCAGTAAATATCTTGCACAGCACTGATAAAAAAAAAAAATAGAACAAAATTTACACCCTCTTGGATTTTGGCAACATTACCAGAGCTCTATGACCTCCGGGAGAAGAGATGGTGAGGAAATGCGAGTGAGGGCATAGGACAATCATCATTTGTCTCCACCTCCTTCTCTAGACGCTTTCACTAGTTGACACGCCAAATGGCTCTGCCAGCTTGCGTCACTCAAAAAACCATTTCTGTCCTCCCAGACCCTAGCTGTGCTGACAAAGAGCGAGAACGAGAGAAAAGAAGAGGAAAAGAGGAGACAGATGCATTTTTCAACATGGCTTTTTGTCAATTTCTGGGTGCCTGTCAAAACGAGATGCCATGCATAGCTGCAAGGCTGGTTGGAGAGTTTTTAGGTAGAGGTTGGAGTTTGAGAGCAAGACAAGTGGTGGATTAGAGCTACTGAAGAGCTACTCCACAACGCTATAAAGTACAGAAAAAGCCTCGTCATAATAGGCAGGTGGCTGCCAGAGTTTGACAGAAGGATCAATCTTACTTCTTTTATTCTAGTTCTACATTTATTTTTTAAAGGGATAACATAAAACAATAGGCTCAGTTTGGGTGAAACATTCTGTTTAAGACACCTGTGTGGGCGCTTAGGGAAGACATCGAGCCAGCTAATAATGCCTCTTGCCAATAGGTAGCGAGAGATTATATAATAGAAAATGCTTTGACCCTATTAAGCGACAAGCAGGGTAAAACCCTCTCGAGACAAATCGCTGTATTGTCATGCTTCACTTCTGGCAATCTAATTCAACCCTGGCTCACGCAATCACATTTAAATGGCCAGCGATGATCAACAAATGAGATGGGATCTGGGATTCACATGAAAATGTGAATGTGTGCGAGAAAGATAGGATGGGGAACTGATTAGATCAAATCATTGCAACTTAGGAGCTGTGCAGTTAGTCCATTGCTGGACTAGAAATGATCATTCACAGGGCAAATTTAATTCTGACACAGTTGACCGCAGACTTTCACAGAGATTAAGAGGAGCAATGTGTGCCAAATAAATGAGAATACAGCTACTCTTACACCTGTTCGTGGTCAAAAAAGACAACCTTTATGTGCACACTTTAATGAGAGGGAGCTCTGTTGAAATGGGAAGCTCGATTAGAACATGCCATCTCTCTAATAATTGAATTCCTTCTAGCTAAAAAAAGTACCACTAGACACAACAAGTTTTGCTGTTGGTGTCCTTTTTATTGTAGTTCGTCGTCAGAACTTAACATAGGGGGTTATTTAAAATCCCAAACTACTATTAGCTTCCATAAAATCTACAATTTTATGTAATACTTTTTTTTTTAACATTTGAGACATGCCAGTCTTTTACAGTCAATTTTAACTCTTTAATAGCCTTTAAGTTTTCAAAGATCCACCGTTAGCGAAAAAAAATATTTCTATGAAATGTCTAACCATTTAAGACAGTCAAGTAACAAGTAAAAGTTTTATCCAAAGAATATAAATATGAAAATGGGGGGGAACAATTGGGCCATCTACACCAGAAGAATGATGGAAAACCAGACTAAGATATCAGGATTAATATTGCAACAGTCAGCTGCTAGCACAAAGGCCAAAACTTGTCATAAATGACAGTTCACGCGGTTCCATTTCCTGCCTCCTAAGAGTGCAGGAACATGACAGAGCTGAAGGGGACAGGTTGTGGCCAGAGTCTGAGCACAGAAATAGAGAAGAGAGTCAGCAAAAATAATAAAGTTACATTTCATTTTGCTTTTACAGGACTAAAGTAGTCATCTCTATGAAAGTCTTTTCCCAGTAGCTGACTTGTTTGCTGTCTTCAACATCTAGGTTGATTCAGTATAATAGAGAGTGATGAGTCAAGGTAGTGAAACAGTCAAAGTCCATGTTCCCTTAAATTTTTTCCCCCTTAAATCCCTGCATTGCTTAGACTAAGCAATATTATAAGGTCTCAGCATACATTTTTACTGCTGAACAACACATAGGGCATATGAAGACCACAACATATTTCAATGTAATTATAAACAGAAGCAAAGTTGTGTTGTTCAGAGTTATGTGAATATAATTCCTTAAACCAAGTCAAACTAGGTGATGTTTTAAGCATATTTCAACAAATTCACCCAAACAATATAGCTCTCGACAATGTTTTAAAGTAAAACCAAACAAATGTATAATACAAAGCAACCATTTTTACAAATAACTTGAAAACATTTCCTTGAAAGAGGCATTTTTCACAACACTTTATGGACTAAATTCATTTCACAATAGAATCACAGCCACTTATTACGTCTTCACGCGACTTCCACTTAAATCATTGTGTGCCTGTTCTTTCAGAAGTAACCATAACCTGTAGGCTGCAGAGAAGTGCAGATCTCAATTTTCTAAAAAAGAAAACTCAAAGCAGTGTTTATCAGGGGCTTTGTTAGTTTTTAGGGATATTTTTTGAACCGTACCACTGAGCAATACACAACCAAAAGTCTGAAAAATAAATAAAACCAAAACCGCTGCACCACTGCTTTAAAAGACAATAAGATTTTTCTCAAAGATAATTTCTGAACTATTAATTGCATATTTTTGATAACTTTGTGGCTCTGATTGAATGCATCAGAAACATACTGAAGTGTAAAAAATTTATTCTACTTTGCCATCTTTTATTTATGGCAAAATTATTGGATATTGAACTCGAGGTGGGTCTGGATCCTCTGTCTTTCTAACTTTATTGTGAATTTTATTTGATTATTTGAAGGAATTTCTGATATCCATGTACAAACTGAGTGCTCAATACAAAGTCTCCACAGAGTTCTCAAAATTGACAATCTGTCCTACAACTTTTGAATGTATCCCTGCTCCAAAGGGCTGAATTACCTCCTCAGTGTGTCACAAAGTCCTGCAGAGACCTGATAATGAGTCATTCATTAGATTCTGGCGTCAAAATAGTGTAACTTAATTCAAAACGTCAGTTCATATTATGGTTCCAAAGTTCTGTTTTAACAGATAAGACAAATGACAGAAGATAATGAACAACAAAGATGGAGCGAAAGGCTTATAGACACTTCTACTCATTAAATAAATTTAAAACAGTGAAAACTTGCTGCAGTGCTGCGAGTATGACAGCATCAACTTTAATCAATGCCATTTGTTGTCAAAATCAATTCTCCCACAGCTTTCTGAAATTTGGTTGGCCCGTAAGCTGTTATTGTACAGTCACTTCAGATAAAAAAATAAGGTGAATAAGTCAGAGAAATAAAGGGATAGGTTTTGAGTCAAAATTATGATTTTCATCAGGATGTCAAGCAAGGCAGTTTAATGAAAGTGAAATCAATGTCTGCCTAGGGAAATTACCACTGTTCATCCATGTGTCAAGCCAGTCCTCTGTGTGCCGTGTGCGTGCGGAGCGAGGGGGGGGCGGGGACTTATTGAAAAAAATAACTGGGCCACACACCAATAAACACAACTAGGGTGCAAATGACCTAGACTGATGCTATCAGTGAGGGGATTGACAGGATACAGGGAAAGAGCAGTAGTATGATGGGTAAGAGGCAGTGGCCTGTGAACTACATGGATCTAGTCACCTTGCAATGAATTATCAAAGATCCATATAAATATCCTAAAAGCTCCATAAGTGGGTATAAACATACTTCACCCATAAATTCCTCATGGATGATTATTTTCTTTGAAAAACACAAAAAAGTTGATTTTATACCACAAGCCATTAAAAGTTTTCTATCCTAGAAAATGAAATCTAGGGTTTGATCATAAAATAGTCGATAAAAATAAACAAAAAAACCCCACAAACAACAAATCTAAGCAGATCAGCACACTACTGGGAAACCAGGGTATTAAAACTGCAGTCGATCAACTTTTTAAACGTTCAGCTCAGCAGATGGAAGCAAAAAGTGCAAGCTCTCAAACGAGCCGTGCCTCTTTGATGCCGTGCAGATGTCCCAGCAATCATTACGTAGTTATCATTAGATGCAAAAGTATGTCAGCTTACCGCACGTGCATCGACACACAGGGCCTGCCATGTCAGCCGGATGTCTGCCTACCAGTCACTAATTTTCCTCTTTTTTTTTTTCAGACTTGCTCAGAGAAGGCCAACCATACCCCTTTTTAATCCCCCTAAGCTATGTAGAAGTGCTAACATGCGGAAAGGGATTAACAGCAAAATAAGGCTGCGTGTGCATGCGTCTCAAATATGCCTGCATTAGCAAGATTTCATACAACAGCAAGATGTGAAAAAATAATCACTTTTATGTGTAGGCTCAGCGTTTGGTCAGGATTGTAATCACAATCTCTGCAGATTTTCTAATTGAGAGTAATTCATATCAGATCAATTCCTTAGCACTGGAGTGTTCTTGCAGAGGAAGCAATTATTTTTATTTCTTTATGTCAAAAAAAAAAAGGTAAAAGAAAGTTTCTACCCACACCTTTCATCACCGACGCCTTTTCCTCCTGGGTTCACCTACACAAACACATGTTGCCACGCGTAGGGTTGCTTTGGAGAACTCAATCAACATTCTACACTTCTGTCCTCAGCGACTGTAAGCAGGCTGTGTGGGAGGACCGGCTCTGATAGAATGGCCTGTTATGTTATTGACTTCAATTTAGAAAGTGCTGCCTGCTGCTGTTTTGACCCCTCCTTTCATAGCGGGGACTCTGCTGGTCCCCGGCCACAGTCTACCTCCGGGGGAAATCCCTGATTGCATTTCTACAGAAAACACATAAGCAAGGTCGAAGGGGCCAGAATTCAGATGGCGCAGTTTGTGCGCATGTAGTGTAGCGACGCAGTGGGGGCTGTACCCTTTTCCCGCTTTGATCCATTTCCATTCCTCTTAGCTCTTTCTCACATTAACTCGGCCCTCTAGATTTTTCATGGTCGTTTAGCAAAAATGTCAATGTCCACTCAGGTGCCCTACCTCCCCACATCTTTCACCCTCCCCTTCCTGCCTTGTCTGTTACCTGCTTGGGTGAACAGCTGGTCAAAGTATTGTTGGAGACTGCATGTACAGCAGCTCTGAACATTTGATGCTGTGCTGGCTGACACACTAAGTTAGGTTTCCTAAATCCCAAGTGTCAGAAAAAAAAGAAAAGAGCTCCAGAAAATGTGGATATTACAAAGAAAAATTGAGGAAGTTCAGACAGCAGACAGAAAAATAAAATAAAATAAATACTGCTCTGATCTTGCTGCATTTGAAACAATTTAAAACTTGATGTCAAAGGAATGACTTTCGAGGTCTTTAAGTTATCCTTGGGTGCAACACAAGCTTACTCTTATAATAAAATTGGTAATCAACTTTGAAGGGATATTACGTTATTCCTACATAACATGATGATGAGAGAGAAATCGTTTAATCTCCCGTAGCAACGGGTCCCATATGGTGGGACGTGTTTTGCAAAACACATGGTGGGACTGAGCGCGGCCTTTGAGACGAAACTCCTCCTCGGAGTTGCTGTTTCCAAGCTTTTGAACTTTCGCATTACAGAGCACCATTCGCCCACGTCTTCCCCGTTCAGCTCCTTCAGACTAGACAGAAGCATTTAGCAAACAACTGGTGGAACAGTGCATCTGCTGCACTCAATATACGAGCTACTTCTCAGTGTAACGCTAGTAAAAACTTTGTTAAAAAGAGAGTTGTTCCTTTACACCGTCACCATGTAATTACTTGGAAAGATGGATTACTGCAGTTACTAGCCCAGTGTGTGGCTGGGCTTGTACAGATGGATTTTTCCCCCCAAAGGCAATACAAACTAAATATTAGTTCATCATGTTATGACCAATATAATGAAATGGATGCAACTGGATCCATCTAACTGAATTGTATTTGATTGAATTTGATATTTGTAGATCTCAATTGAACCAGTCTTGTAAAGTGCCTTGAGATAGTATCTGTTGTGAGCTGATTCTATTTAAAATAATAAATAAATAAAAATAAACTGAATTGAACTGATTTGGTTTACACTGAATGTGCTGACTGGGTCAACAGTGCTAACCTTATTATATCTGTCCTCTGCTTTCCTCTAACAGCACTAGGGCTAATCCCCATTCTGGCAGCCACTATGAACAGAGCTCATCATAATGAAGCCCATTAGTCTCAAGACAATGGCTGCTAGCTTAGCTCAAAGGTTGAATAAAGCAGGGTAAAGGGTGGAAAAGGAGCAAAAGTGTTCATCTTTTGTGTGCCTTTTGTTGTCATGATCTGACATTTCCCTCATTTGAGAGTAGGTACTCAGGTCACATGTGTATGTATTTATAAAGGATGAGGGAGTTAAGGATGTGCGGGGGGGGGAAAGGAATTGAAGTAGAAGCTGAGAAAAGAAAGCAAGACAAGATGGGAGAAGAAGAAAAAGGCTAAAGAAAAATAGTCAACATTGAGACAGGTATTTTATTTGGCAAGTACGTACAATAAAAATCTAAGCAGGCGATGTTAAACAAGCTTTTCACACATGAATTTGGAAAGAGATGCACTTTAAAAACGGATAGTTTCTTTTTGGACATAAAAACAACAACAAAAAACTATTGCTGTGAAAAAACTTGAAAGACCCCCAGAGGGCTTGAGAGAAAGATCGCTCAAGACTACTTCAAGGGATTAAATTATAATCTGGGTTATTTCTATATTGGAGTGGCGCCAGATCTGTACACATCATATTGCATTTTTTGCATTCTTTAGAGGTCACAGCACGTTCAGGGTGATAAAATGTAAAGATACGGTCACTCATAATTTTGTTAGTAGATTAAAAACCAAATGAAAAGATGAAAAGCAAAACCTAACCCGCTTAACCCCCATAGTCCAAAGAAATCTGTTTCCTAACTGCATTATCTGAAAAGATAATTCTGTGTTCCATGTGCAGTGCTGCGGATAGTTATCAGTGTAAGTATGTGTGGAATGGAGACCAGGCAAGGTCAAATCCAGTAAAGGTATCAGGAGAAAATGCAAACTCATCCAATTTTGCCAGATGGAAGCCACTAATACACCCTATTATAATCCCTTGATTTGCTGCATTAGATTTATATATGCGTGTGTTTGTAAGTGGGGGGAGGAAGAGTAATAAAAATGAGGGGGAAAAAAAAAAAGTAAGAAAATCCCCAACCAAGCTGTTTAGACCTTCCCCATGTAGGTGATGGTGTGTCTGGGTGAGAGTGCTGAATGTAATCTCAAATTAATTCTGGGAAATAAAAATAACTAATTTTTGTTTGCTTTTTATTTTTAACATGAAAATTTAAGTTTTAGGTGTCCAGCTGAAAATAATATATATATATATATATATATATACTTTTAAAAGCAACATTAAATTGATTTTGGGTTGTTGGGAACTTTGAGTTGAATCTTTGCAACACTCAACGTCTCATCCCAAAATCATCGGGACACTCGTGAATCATTGAAGGACATGCTTGGTGACCTGTTGAAATTTGTTTCATACCAACTAGAAGTCCATCTCGTACTGTGCTTCCTTTACTTCGCTAAAATGGATCTTTCTGCATATCCATACAGATAACCACATCATTATTATGCCTGTAGTGCTAATCCTTAATCCCGTTGACTGTATATCATTAGATCTATCACTAGACATCACTTTTAATCCAGCTGTTATTTCTGCATGCCATACTGCAGACCATTCATCCAAAGGAAACTACCGATACAAACATGCAAGCGCATGATAACAGACACAGGCTGTTGACCTACATGTGATTGGCTGCAGCCCAGATTTGATAGCACTCACCCTATGGGATGGGTTCAGTACTGACTGCATGTACTTCTTGCATAGCTGGTGGACAGGCAACACCAAAGTAGGTCGTTTAGAATCCCTAAGAACACTTAGTACCATGCAGTCTGACTGGTGCAAGGGTTGGTTCTATTGAGCCTCAGGTGATGAACAGAGGGTATGCCTTGAACAGCGGGCGGACTGGGTTGGCATGACAGCGCAAGCATTTCACTGATCAGACATGAAATCAGAAGATGGGTCTGGATACCTTTTCTCAAATGCATCTTACATTAAACATATGGTCACACTTTTTGACTTGCATTTTAATGACCACAGATATAACAGCATAATCTGAACTTCAAGAAGGCATTTTTAAAAGAAAACGTTTTATGACTTTTTTGTACTTTAATGAATTTCCTTCATTTTTGCGGATTCTGATATTTTTGTCTGAAAAATAGATAAATATAGCTACAAGCTAAGCTGGCAACAGTGGGATGACTATTGTTAACTTCATAGACGTGACCTGGTGGACGGGTTTGTCCATCAGCTCTCTCACGGCAGAGAAAATGGGGACAGGGTAGATTAGACTGCTGAATAAGATATGTTTCAAATGTAAGTATCGATCAATCGCATGTCACACAGAATTAAGGAAATCAGGGTCAATTTATCAGTGCACCCATAGTTTATATTAATTAAGAATCAGATTTAGATTAGATTTAGGCACAACATAATTTTCTTTGGAAGAGGTCAGACTGGCAAAACCTGAATGTGGTTAAGATCAACAGTACATACAAAAATCAAGAGGTGAATGGAAGGAAACAATCAAAAAAATAAAATAAACACTTGATCTTGCATCTCTAATGCTTCATTAATTGCTTGTGATGGTAATTTTATGAAGTAATCGTAATGATCAATAATCTCTAATATTTGAAAAATCAACACAAAGTAACATTAACTACGTTTTCCGAGATATGGTGGTGGAGGCAATGGGGATACTTTTCTTCAAGAAGGGAAGTGTCTCAGCAGTGTGTGAACTCAAAAGTCATCACGACAAACTGGATGACAAAAGTGAAATGAATAAATACTAACCTTTAATTTCCTAATTATGTAATTTATTCAAATTTACTAAGATTAATCCAAATGTTCATAAAACAGCTGTAAAAGGGGGAAAAAAATCTACATCAGATAGTCTCCATTGAGATGAGTAGAAAGAATGTTTCTGGAGAGGCAGTCTGAAGATAATCCACGTGAAGAGCGACAGAAAACCTTTTCCCATTTACATAACTCCAACAGAACTCAACTGTCTAGTAAGCATCTAGAGTCCAGGGGTCTCAAACTCCAGTCCTTGAGGGCCACTGTCCTGCAACTTTTAGATGTGCCTCTGCTGCACCACACCTGAATAGAATAATTAGGTCATTAGCAAGGCTCTGGAGAACTTACCTACACAATGAGGAGGTAATTAAGCCAGTTCATTCCAGCGTTTTGTACCTGTGGCACATCTAAAAAACTGCAGGACAGTGGCCCTCCAGGACTGGAGTTTGAAACCCCTGATTAAGACAATAGAACACTAGAGAAAAGCAGAACAGAACACAGTGATAGCCACATCTAGATCATCATGTTAAATGATAACAGAGCCAAATTTGTCTAAAGTGTAACATTTAATTGCCCACCTAGTGCTAAATTGATATGCCCTCCTTATGGCTGCTGGATCCATGTGGAAAGGCAAGGGGGAAAAAAAAAATTCTTTCATAACAGGAAAAACTCTCATATTTCTGTGGCTGCCACCTCACTGTTACATGTGCTTCATTGAAGCCTGTTCGTATTCAACTGCTGTTAACTCAAGGAGAAAGTCTCTGTGTGTGTATATATATGTATATATGTGTGTCTGTGTATAATAACGGAGTTGGCTCTATACTCCTGTGCCAGTGGGAATAACGTACTGCACTACAGGCAGTGTGACCTTTACTAGCTGGCGTGCTTTCTCTCCTTCTTCAATGTGCATTTCTCTCTCTCTCTTTCACACGCTCAGTTTATGGCTCAGACACAAACACACAACTGCAAGCATCGTCAAAAGTAGCTTTACCAGCCCTCAATTACCAACACTGCTACCTAGTTTAATGGAAACAAGGCTTGTACAAATCACTTGAGACTGAGGGGTGATTGGACAATAGGGTGCTCTTGTTTTGCCTCTTCTTCCGTAAGGAGGTAAAACATGTCTTTTTTTCCCGTTTCCCTTCTTTAACATGACCTTTATGGGTATGTTCTTCCTGGAGCAACAGTTTGTGTTCAAATCAAGGGTTATGGCCTGCCTGGTTAGAGGGCTCCAACAATGTTTGAAGACATTCATAATTGAAAGAGGATGGCACTATGTAGACCAGCACACTTTACATTGTATGCAGAAAATTTATTGAAACTTTTACTTCAAGAAATGGACAGCTAAATGGACTGCTAAAACACCTAATCTTTGTGTCCAAACCCTGACAGTGGTCAGGTCTTAAATATGGAACCCACACAGATCTTTAGGAAGGGAGGAAAGTTTCAAAGAAGAAAGGAATCATGGATGGCAGACAGGTGAAAGAATTGATGTCATTAAAAGGATGGACAAATACAGGTGTAGTGAGGACTGAAGAAAGGGATGGATTGATGCATGAGATAATTAGAAATGTCAGGGAATACAAATACTTTTCCGTACTTTTTCAATCTTGGAGAACACCAAAAAAAATAAATAAATAAAATGAACAGTAAATATTTCCAGACTATGTAGGTACCTTGTCAACAAAAAACCCCAAACTTTCCATTTGCCACTCTAAAGAAGAAGAAAAAAAAAAGTATTCCCAAGAATTAAAACAAAATTAGTGCAAATCATAGCTTACATACATGCATATTAACTTTGCTGTATGCGCACAGAAAGCAAGCAAAAGTAGGGTCAACAGGGTGACACAGTGACGGACAAAGAGTGAGTAGGGGAAGAAAGACAGTGAAGAGGGGGTGAAGTGGGAAGGGGAAGTTAATGCACATAACACTGCATCAAACCAAAGCACTGCTCCAAGCAGAATGCGTCAGGAATCCATTCATATTTTCCACCAAAGAAGAATGCAAAATAGATAAAGTAAAATAAAAATCAATTCAAGAAAGAGAGCAAAAAAATCTAAAAAAAATAAGGTGAACAAAAAAGGACAAATTTAAAGAGAGAGAGCCAGAGAGTAAGAAAGTCTTCATCCACATGATATGCCAGTACAGCAATGCTGGAAAGCTTTGCCAATTGAAAAAGTAGGAATGTTGATGGGAATGAGAGGGTTAAAAGCTGGCTGCTGTGGGAATACCACCGTCCATCTCTGCCTTTTGCTTGGACAACCTGTCAATCCCTTTGAACCCAAAAAGCCCCAGAAAACCAACAGTATAAGAGACTTGGAATTAAAAAAGGGAGAGGACAGGAGAAGCAAACTGGTTCTTGAAGAAGTGTATTTCTAAAAAGGTCTGAGTGCTTTGAGCTCACCCAACTACCTCAGGACACTGCAGAGAGCAGGAGGGAGAGAGAGAGAGGGAGAGAGCAAGTGAGCAAGAGAGACGGCACACTCTCTCTTTTGCTGCTACAACGGATCCTTTCCACAACGACGCTGCTATTAACGTCACGCCTGTAAGCCGCGCTTGCCCGGCGCTTGCCTCCTCTGCCTTGCTCCTTTCCCTAGTTAGATGCTGCATTGACAAGGGGGTGCTGAAAACCACCAGAAAAGGAGGAGTGGGGAATTAAAGACAACTGGAACCAAGAAGAAACAAAGCGGAAAGAGGAGGGGGAAAAAAAACTGTGCACCATCCATTCTCCCTCTAACCCACCTCGATCAACTGCGCTTCGATACCCCCACTTCTCTGGACACCCCTTTCCATCCCCCACTCCCATTCTCCTTCTGAAGAAATTGACGGATTATTGGGAAGTACACGGGAGGCAGGCGGCAGCTGCTGCTGTGCGTGCTCGCTACTGCTGCTGTGTGCTTCGCAGGGATGGTGTGTGTTCCTTTGCAACTGCTGCTGTCGCATCCGCGGCTGTCGAGGCTGGAGCGTGTGGCTAGTTAAGAGGACTAAGAAGCTAATGAAGGCAGTGTGCGTCGCCTAGATTTTTCAACCTGTGCCAAGCATTCTGAGGAAAGGAAAATTGAAAATCAAGTGGACACGACGCGACTATTTAAAAAAAAAAAAAACAGGAGTGAAAGAAAGGAAGAAGGGCTATGAGGACTGACTAATCGACCAACTGATTGACTCCTAAAAAGTGAAAAAAAAAAAAGGAATACACCGAGGGCAGAATGTCTGCTTTTATTTTTACTCTATAGCTTCCTTTTAATTGCCAAACAAAAGGCAAAAAGAACACTGTACAGGACTGGGGAATTCTTCAACCCACCTCCATTCACTGCTTTTCTCCTTTTCTTTTTTTTTCTTTTTGCCTGAGGCAGAAAAAAATTACACGTGTGTTCCAGTGGCTGCCTGTACTATGGAGACTTGGGTAAGGTGTACAGCAGGGGAATCAACTGTCGGATTCCAAGGACAAGTGAGAGAAGAGGAGCCAACAGCAAGAAGCAAGCAAGGGAGCACCGCTGCTTTGGGAGCTTGACTGGATTTCTTCTTACGGTCTTTTTACTTTTTTCCTCATCAGTACATAAGAAGGAGAAGAAGAAAAAAAAACACTCACAAAAAGGCCTTCGAACCTTTCTCTTTGGATGTATGGATTTACAAAAGGGCTCATCTTGGTTAAGCTCTTTGGCACAGACACCTATTTTGACAGGGCAAATAAAGGTTTTCTTTGCTGCTCTTGGATATAAATACATCTGATGCGAAAACCACAGCTGTGTCTGATTGCAAAAAAGGAGGGAAGCTATATATCTCAGTTCAAGGACCTGTAATAATAACTTGAGGTAGGTGTCTAGTGTTTCAACCCCTCTTTGCATCAATCTGTAACACCCTCTTCTCCCCTCTGTATTGTAATACTATTCTTGATTGCCTAATTTACCAATATGTCCTTCTCATACACATGTTTCAGAAAAGCCAGCCCTCCCGCCCTCCACTTGTCCTTCTGTCCCTGACAATTTATGGAAACATAAGAACTACATAATTGAGGACGCGCACGTCCTCCTCCCTTATCCTACTCTTTCCCTATTCCTTTTTTTTACTCTGATCCCCTCATCAATACTACCAGCCATACAGCTACTATTCTCGTCCTCAACCCCACCAAACACCTGCCCCAAACATCCCCATCCTCCCCCCCAGATGATGCTGAATTATGAATGTGCCACATCATGAGTCTCCTGGGGCGGGTAGCTGCGCAACGTGCCAGGAAAGCCGCCCTGCTCTGTATAGTCTTCCTGATGGCGCGAGCGTGGAGCAGCGCCTCCCTGGCCTTGGCGGGGGCGGCGGTCTCTTTAGGACCCCAGGGCTGTCCACCCCAGTGTTCCTGCAGTAATCAGCAGGGGAAAGTGGTGTGCACCCGGCGGGGCCTGACACGCGTGCCCCCTGGAATTCCCACCAACACGCGACACCTCAATCTAATGGAAAACGCCATTGAGGCGGTGCAGGCTGACTCGTTCCGCCATCTGCACCACCTTGAGGTGCTCCAGCTTGGGCGAAATGCCATACGGCAGATTGAGGTGGGCGCGTTTAATGGACTGACCAGCCTCAACACATTGGAGCTGTTTGACAACCGGTTGACAGTGGTGCCAAGTGGAGCCTTCGAGTACCTGTCTAAACTAAGAGAACTATGGCTAAGAAACAACCCAATTGAGAGTATTCCCTCCTACGCCTTCAACCGGGTACCCTCACTCATGCGACTGGACCTGGGAGAGTTAAGGAAACTGGAGTACATCTCAGAAGGAGCGTTTGAGGGGCTACAAAACCTCAAGTACCTGAACCTGGGAATGTGCAACATAAGGGGTGATATGCCAAACCTCAGTCCGCTAAAGGGTTTGGAGGAACTGGAGATTTCAGAAAATCTGTTTCCAGTGATAAAACCAGGTTCCTTCAGAGGTCTGCGCTCCCTCAAAAAGCTATGGGTGATGAACTCACAAATCACTGTAATAGAACGCAATGCTTTTGATGGCCTATCTTCACTGGTGGAACTAAATCTGGCCCATAATAATCTAAGTGCTGTGCCACACGACCTGTTTCCCCCGCTCAAGTACCTGGTGGAACTACACCTCCACCATAATCCTTGGAACTGTGGTTGTGAGGCTGTGTGGTTGGCACAGTGGCTAAGAGAGTACATCCCAACTAACTCAACTTGCTGCGGACGCTGTCACTCACCGGCCATCATGAGAGGACGACAATTAGTTGATGTAGACAGAGGTGAAGGGGCTGCAATCCAGTGTTCTGCACCATTCATTGCTGATGCCCCACGGGACTTAAACATCTCAGCAGGAAGAGTGGCTGAACTTCGTTGCAGAACAGCCCCAATGTCTTCAGTGCGCTGGCTTCTACCTAATGGGACTATACTGACACATGCCTCTGGTCACCCGAGAATATCAATCCTCAATGATGGTACCCTTAATTTCTCAAATGTCCTTGCATCAGACACTGGCACTTATACTTGCATGGTGTCTAATGCAGCTGGGAACTCCAATGCATCAGCATACCTCAATGTGAGTGCAGCAGAGCTAAACACTTCAAACTTGAGTTACTTTACAACAGTGACTGTGGAGGTACTTGGTCCAACCACCGAGATGCCCAAACCCAAAACTACTACAACTACAGCTGCTGTGGGTGTTGGAGTTGCTGGAGGAGGAGGAGTAGGCCTCGGGACAACAACTACAACTGCATCTCCTTCAGTCTTTCAGCCAGTCTTCATCTCAACACCAACAGTGCTGTTGCAAAATACTGACAGTGCAGCAAATGCAGTTAAAACATCTGCGTTACCAGGACTGAGAGGTGCCAATGGCAAACCAGGCAAGTCTGGGACTAGCTTGGATGAAGAGATGAAGACCACTAAAATCGTAATAGGTTGCTTTGTGGCAGTGACACTGCTGGCTGCTGTCATGCTAATTGCTTTTTATAAATTGAAAAAACGCCACCAGCAGAGAAGCACAGTGGCAGCTGCCCGTACAGTTGAGATTATCCAGGTGGATGAGGAGGACCTTCCACCACCAGCATCTGCAGCTCAAGAGTCATCACTCAAGTTGCCTGAAATCCGAGACCACAACAGCATACACAAGTTGGATTTTATCAGCCACAAGGCAGACTATAGCTTTCATAAACCCAAGGCTGAATATAAACCCCAACCGGATTTTACTCTACACACTCCCAAAGCTGAATATACAACATACAAGCCAAACATGGACTTCAGCAGCCACAAAACCATTGCAGATTACAACATGCACAAATCAACACCAGATTTCAGCCTTCACAGAACAAAGCCAGACTGCAGCCCATTTAGACAGGACTACAACTCTCACAGAACTAAATCGGAATACAGCCCATTTAAACCTGATTTTGGCACTCACCCAAAAGTTAAAACAGATTACAGCCCATTCAAAGCAGATTACAGCACTCATCCAAGGCAAAGATCGGACTTTAGCCCATTCAAACGAGACTACAGCACCCAACCAAAACCCAAACATGACTATAGTCCCTTAAAATCTGACTACAACATGCAAAATAAGTCTAAAATGGAATACAGTCCATTTAAGCATGACTTTGGTACCCACCCAAGGTCCAAACCTGATTATAGCCCATTCAAACCTGATTATAACACTCAGCCTAAACCCAAAATGGACTACAACTCACAGAGACCAAAAACGGACATTACCTACAAAACAAAGGAACATTATACCCCCCACAAGACTGCACCTGATTACAACGCCTTCAAGTCCGATTTCAGCCCCCACAAAGTGGATTACAGCGCCTTCAAGTCTGACTTCAGTCCTCACAATCAGAGACCTAAACTTGATTGTAGTCCTCATAAAATGGACTACAGCCCCCATAAGGTGGACTACAGCACTCTAAAGCCCAAATACAACACCTATAAACCATCTGGTCAAGGGGCTAAATGGACAGACAATAATGTTGGGAACTCTTTGCCTCGAACCCTACCTAGCGCCATCACAGCAATGGCTGAGCCCTATGTCATAAAAACTCATACCAAGGAGAAAGTACAGGAGACTCAGATTTAAAAATCTCCCTGCCCTAAAGGCTTTCACTCCTTTAACTATGTCCCAAGGTCCCAACCACCCTGTTCCACTTCGCCCTTTTTTCTTTTCATCATTTAAGTCATGCAATAGAATGCACAAAAAAATAACAGGAACTACTTTTTGTACAGAGTGCAAACTTTAAAAGACTGACGATTTATTGTTGTACATGCTTATAAATAAATATATATATGGACAAACTGAAGCTACCATGGGTTGGTGATAGAGAAACATATATCAAAAAGAAATTGAAACTATTTTCTAACTTGTAACTTCTATTTAAAACAATGAGTTGTTTAAGATGCTGTCTTAAGTTTGACAAATGAGGGTAGTCTTGTTTTAAAATGGGGCATTCTGTGTGATTTTTACACCATGCTAGAGAGAAAGCCGTGATAAGAAAGATTATTTATACAGAGAAGACTTTCTTTAACAAAAACCGTATAAAGGTCAGTGTCAATCTTTACAGGTTTATCTTGTAAAAGCACCAAGAATTTGTACTGTGCCAAATGTTATAAATGCAATAAAAAGGATTTTTGGAAGAAAAAAAGAAAAATTAGAGAGAGATGTTTTATTCGCCTTCTCTTCTTCTCCTGCCACATACTGTAACAATCAGCCGAATGCTTTAGACACTGCAGTAAGACGCTGCAGCTATACTTTAACCCTAAGTGTGCTGAATAACTGGTATAATGAATCACAGTACAGAAGTGAATGGAGCATTTCTTTTTTTTCAAACTTTCCACAGCTTTCATTGTTGATGTAAAAAGGGTTTTACACAATCAGTGATAGTTGTAGAGATTAAGAGGTTTGAGGATGATTACAGCAATCTTATTTTAACTGGGGCACTCGCTGTGTGACTAAAGTTTGCAAGCCCAATATGTTACCTGATTCATTTTATGCACAACAAAGTGCTCACACTTATCTAGTAAGCGGAAAGCGTAATTCATTAAACAGATTTATTGTATGACTGTTTAGAGCACCTTGCCAACATGTAGTTACCCATGGGATTTCCAGATGTTGGGCCTTCAGTCACAGAGGGTTTTTTCTGTGGAGACAGATGCATTCAGGTGTCTAAATGTGCTTCATGTTCTACCTTAACCTAACCGATGAAATAAAAATATTGACTTATGAGCAAAGGAATAGCTCAATTGAAAAGCTGTTACTCTTTAATATTGATTTTTTTTTTCTTCTGGTTTTGCTACATAATAAGAACAGTTTTAAATTATATTTTGAAGAAAATGTTGAAGCAGGTCAGGTAGCATTAAACAGCAAAAATAAGACATTCTACTTTCATAATCTCTATAGCAATAAAAATCTTATCAAAGAATAATAATCTGCTTTTGATTAAACATACTCCCCAACTTTTTTTTTTATTTACACAAGGCCAAAGACCTAGGACTCACCTATGAAATTACAAAAATAAAACTTAAGACAAAATCAGCATCAGCGCATAAAAACAAATCAACATTCAGAGGAGGCTGAAAAATGGGAACATTTGTTTGTAGGTCAGGCCTAAAAATTTAAATGGCAAGATAAAAGTGAGTAGCAAGAGAGTTGAAAACTAAAGGATGGGAAAAATAAATAAAAAGAGCCATGGAGAATATAGTGAAATTTAGATTTTGTTTTATCATAATTATATATAAATCAAGAAGACATACAATGTTAAAACACCAAACGATTGATGTAGAACAGCAGCATCCTTTATCTCTTATCAAGTAAATAAAATGAGTACAATTATTTTAGTTTTAAACCTTGCTGACAAATCTACTAAAAAGAAAACACCTTCTTGAAAAAATTATCTAAACAATATATTTTAGATTGCAAAAATGAGGTAAATCAGAGGTTACTGACTTGTAAGTTTGCATTTGTCCAGCTGTGTTTTAATTGAACTATTAGTAAAATAGTAAGCTGAAGGAAAATCCTCAGTGAAGAGGACATTTGAAGTCTAAACTGACTCATAAGGGAGCACTGGGAATAAATGATAATATAATTAAAGTAAATATATTTTATTGTTATGTCCATTTCAGGCTGTAGCAACATTTGCTAACAAACACTCTGAAATTGCATTCACAAGTGCTTTGATAAAAAGCAGCTAAGTGTTCTCTATTTTATCCAACATGAGGTGATATTCTAAAGAGGAATCAAAATGTTTCTAAATGTATATGAAGCTTTCAAACTGTGTGAACACATTCAAGGTCTATCTTCAAATTTTTATCCTAAGCTTATCGATGCTGTTCTGTATTCTCTGTGGTTTAGCAAGTTAAAGCAAGAAGTGAACTGTGTTGTGCTATCTGGTCACACATTTAAGCTGTGCTGTGCTATAAAAGGCTCTGACATCCCAATCGGTCAAAATGGCTACAGGGTCATCAATCAGCCAATCAGCTTTGCCAGCCTGTGGAGCCCCCGTCTCCATGGGAAACACTCTTCTCCATCCCTTCCTCCCCCACATCATGTTTTCTGTCTGTGTGCTTCATTAGCAATCATGAAGCCATTGGAAAGAGGAAGCACGGCAAGATGGACGAATTTAACCACAGCTCATAAAGCACCAGAGAAGAGGGAGAGAGGGCCTGCTGGGGAAGGGGGCAAAATGAGGCTGTAGTTTGGGAGAGAAGATAAGGTAGCACTGTCACAGATTTCTCAAAAGTTATACTAAAGAAAAATTCAATCAAAAACATAAAAATTAAAGACAAATTAGATGAATGATAAAAGAAATACAAATAGATGAGCGCAACAGGAAAAATTATGATCCCAGTAAAGAAATTAAGTAGAGCTGGACAGTGCGCCTGAAAATGAAGTAGTTTCAGCAGGAGACAAGATATATTGTGTAATGCGAGACATGCTCATTATAGAAAAAATTAAATAAATATGAAAACAAAGGCAGAGTAAAAAAAAAAAAAAGTTTACATTAAATAAAAAAAAAAAGGTAGTAGAATGGAGAAAAATAAAAGCAGTGTCAAGAGAGTGAAAGACAGCGAGAGGAAAGGCACTTGGAGAAGGACTGAGCGGAGAAAATGTGATGCAAGAGTGCCAGCTACAGATGGAAGGGGGGATATATAGATTACCCGCTGTGGCTTTTGCATGATTGGTGAATGGCCTGGACTGCACCACAAGGAGTGCGATTTGGTGGTGGTGGGGGCTTACGTAGTGGAGTGCAGCAGATAGGAAGTGCTGATACATGAAATAGACTGGACAACTGGGGGTACTTGAGTAAGGGAGACTGGCAAATAAAGCAGCAGAGAGGGTGGGAGGTTCAAGAGGTTAGAGTAAATGGAACTGTGGGGACAATGCGTTGCGACCATGTGAATGTGTCCTGCTTTCAGAGACAGAAGCCCTTGAACCAGCAGGAAGAGCAAACAGCATCCTTGCTATTCCATTCAGTTTAAAGCAGAAGCTCATTTAGTAACTCAGAGCGAACATTTTGAAACCCATTTATTTTGATGCAATCTGTTAATTAGAATTTTTTTCAACGTTAATTACTACACACTGCAGTCCATGGGACAGCTCTAATCAAATTCCATTAAAATAGCCTGTACTACGAGGCAGTGTTCTCAAATGCTCGAGTCATTTATCAACCAAATTTTAACCATACTGAAAACCAGTTACAATGCATCACAAGGTTCTCTTCATTTAACAGAGTGGTTACACCAACATTGTCTACTTTATGCTTACAAGTGTGTGGAAGTACATTCATGAGCAGAGACAGTTAATGGAAGGCATCATGCTGATTTCTGAGTGTTTTTTTGTGAATTTTTTAGCTCGCGTCAATTTAGCAATTGTGAAAAATATGAAAATAGAGACATGTGAGCAATGCAACCAGGCACAACTTCAGGCACAACTTACAATTGTGGAAGCAGGGTCATGTTTAAATGTTGCTTTTCAAAACAACTATTCCTTTCAAGTGATGTATCTGGAATGATTTACTTTAACATGCATAATAATTAAGGAAAGGCTGAAAGCAAAAGATGCTGGGTTGCAATCCTGATTTGCTATCCTCTGCTTTGTGCAAGTTAAGAGTTCATTTTGAGTAATTTGGGCTGAAAATGCTCATACTGCTTGAACTGCGTAAAAACAAGGCGACAGATGGGTTTTTAATAGTTGAGGTAGTTTCCTTTCATTTCCTATCATTGCTTTGCCAAAGGTACTTTTAAATCAGCAACACCTTTATAAAAGTGATGGTTGGCATTATTTGACTGTTTTTCATGATCAAACATTTTTCAGAACAGCCAAGTTATTATTTCTTATGACTGAAAGAGAAAAGTATCCGCCATCTTTCAGCCAGTTGAACAGCAGTATGCAGCAACAAGAGGGAGAGGTTGAATATATTTCAATGCTACATACAGAGAGAGAAAACTGTAGCTTCACTTGCAATTACTCCATCTCTCTAAAGGAGTTTAAACCAGTGTTCTTCAGAAGTTTTTAAACTAACTAAAACTTTTTGAAGTCTTGAATATAGAGAAACCTTTGTTCAGTAGCTTGGTTCATATTGCACTTCTTGTTGCTCAGACTATTAAAGCAGTCCAGGTTTAGATTAACAGTGCAAAGACTAGAATTTCTGTAATCACACTAGTCTGCGTAATACTGGAAAGGAAGACAGTCTGAGTGTTTTTTTTGTGACTCAACATGAGTTGTGGCCAAAGACATGGTTGGTCCTAATTTCAATGTACAGGAAGAAGGAAGAAAGGTGAAGGAATACCAGCAAAACATGAATGGTTCCATACAGGCAAGCCAAAACAAAAACTCGTAGGAGTACAACTTCACTCAAAATGTGAATTAATTATATATTTTAATAATATCACAGCTGGTTTAATATCAGTGATAAAGATGATGTTGGCATATTACGGATATAATTAGTTGATAGAGATTTATGCTTTTTCGTGCCTCTAACTTTCACTGCTCGGAAATTAATGCAAATATTCATATTCAACACCCAGACTGTGGAATGATTTGTTATTACTCAGGTCAATCGAGCTAGAGAAATAAAAATGTCAGTATACCGCTGGCTACCATCCCAGTGTTGCTCAGTCCTTAGTCTACGCCAAGAACTTGGTTATGTTGTGGTCAAACGCAAACAGATTCTAAAGCAAAAACTGAGACTGAATTGCAGGTGGGTTGAGTGACCTATTTCTGCTCTGAGGAGAACCACTCAAGTGTGTTACTCCCTGTGAGACAGAGTTTATTGCCCTTTTGGTGGGTGAAAAACATCCCTGTGTTTTCTTAGCAGCCTGAGACGATGGAGCCTCAGTTTTATGATTCCGTCCAATGGCAGAGTCCGAGAGGCGAGCGCGCGTGTGTGTAGTAAATCAAGTCCGTGGAGATCACAGAACAGGGGGAGTCTGATATGATGACATTTTTGTGCGTGCAGCAACACTCAAAGACAAAGCCTGCACACACATTTGTGCACAGGAAAGAAAGAAAAATTGAAGCCACTGGCCATTAATTTCACTGCATTTGTTGAGATTTATGTCCTGGAGAGAAATCACGATCACAGGCACAGCATCGCCAAAGATGTGTGTACATACTGCAGCACCAGACAACTTGCTGCTGTGTCCGTCGCACCACAAAATACTGTTATTTAAAAGAAAAGCACATGAAAGACAGGGAAAGCTTGTGAACAATGTTCTGACAAGAAATCGCTGCATTTATGCTTAAAGTACAAAGTAAGTAAGGGAGGGAGGACAATAAAAGCCTCTGTGGCATTAGAATAGTAACTTTAGAGGTTACAGAAAACATTCTGACCCTTTGTTTTTGTAAGATACAGAACATCTGGGTGTAGGCATATTGGTGATTATAAAGCTGTGAATCTACAGTTATAAAAACAAGCAAAAGAAAAAAACCTTGAGCATTATTTAAAACAGGAAAATAACTAGCAACAAGAAACTACATCAATGCAGTTGCACCAATCATGCTTTTAGATTAGGTGGCTCTGGTCATTGGTGGTGTACTGCCTTCCACCTCTAATATGTAAAATGATTACTAGTCTCTGATTACATAATCCCTAAGAGGACTGTTTAAACCTTCAGAAAATAAAATTTTTGTAAACCACTACTATCCACCACAGGTGCTACATCACCTGCTTATAAACTTTGCGAGAACCTCAAGTTAAAACCTAAAAGCATCGCTTTAAAATGTGATGCTGTTCACTTCAAAGGCATACTTCAGAGGAATACCCTTGTTTCCAGTTATTTATATTTGAATCAAATGAGGATGTGTTCAAATGGGTGGTATTTTCTTAAAGAACTAAACTCTGCAACCTTCCAGTATGCTAAAATTGTCACTATGTCAGAACTTTTTTTAAATGGTAACTTAGCAAAAAATTAATTAACAAGCTTGACATTGTCCTTCTAAAACAGGATGTTGTAACATAAAGACTTCTTACACTGTAATAAAAAAAATTATAAAGAGGTATCTCCTATGGAAGATATGCATAATCCAACTTAAACTAATCAAGTGTAGATCAAATACAAAACATGCTTAAATCTGTTCAAAAAATTATATTGTGAATATATTTAATTTAACCAGATAACAGTTAAATATTTTAAATTCTATTTGTTGAGCATTTAATTTTTAAACCATTCAATTTTTTCCTTTCGAGCATTGTTGCCAGTCTATAAAGATCCTTTTAAAAAGAGCCAGGGATTTTAATCAAACTCAGGCTTTTCCTTAAGTAGCCACTATATACTTAGGAGAACAACTGCATTCTAAAGTAAAAGATTGTTAACAGAGGAAGTGAAAACAGAAGATTGAAAAAGAGGTAGGCAAAGTGGAAGGACAGGGTACAAAGAGCAATACAATTGGGAATGGAAGAAGGGTACTGGAATGAGATTGTATCAGATAAGATCCTTCTATCTGACACTTTAGAAAGAGCGCAGGATTCATTTTGTTCTAAGTGTTGGATCATAAATTTGCACTGGTGTGGACGACAAGATAACAAGCAGTGTGCTAATGTCAAAGACTCGCAGAGAAAATGTGCACCGCTGAGCAAAGAATGGCAAATGAAAGCAACACCAAGATGAAAGCCCCTAAAAAGCTTCGTACAGCATCTACGGGTTTAACCTGTTTTTATGTGGTGGCAAAATTATTCAGCTGCTACAGCAAACCACTGGGAGGGTTTCAATCTGTGCATGTGTAGATTTTCTCTGTCCACTAAAACAAAAATCTCCAGACGCAGTGAAATATCAGCAATGCAATTACTTACACCAATAGAATCCTTTTAAATCAACTGCTGATAGAAAAGAAAATGTTTCATGAAGTGGCCTGTGTAGTTGTGCCTGATGAAGGATTTCAGTTCTAATTCCACTTTGCGGCGATTTTTCATGTTTCCTTTAAATTGGATTCTGGCCTCTGTTCAACAGCTGAGCTACAGATACATGAGTGTACTTTATCTGGGTGAAAAATGTACGACACACAAATGTGTCATTTTTTCCCCCCTCTACACCGTTCCAATTTTGTAGCCAGTTCCAGATCTCGGGTTTTCGTAAAGCTTGAATGACCGATACCGATTTTAGTCAATTTCGATTTATGTAACAGCAATTGGTTGTACAAAGACAAAAGACAAGCACTGGAATTATTATTATTTTTTCTAGAGTTCCTGTTCTGAAGAGCTGTCAATAGTAGAAGATAAGACATCATGGAGTTTTATTTAAAAAAAGTGTTAGTAATATCTCCAACTATGGAAAAAAAGTGTTTTTGGGAGAATTTGAGTTACTTTCAAAGTGTGATTTCAAAGCTTTAAAATTATGTCAAAAACAAATGTGAAACAAAAAGAAAATTACGAAACGATATACATTGTAAACTAGCATTAACTTTATGATGGCAATTAGTGAGGTAGAGTGGCATCACTGTAACAGCAATTCCTGTAAAATATCTGCAGAACGCAGTTACTAACATTACTTCCAAGACTTTAAAAAGGCTGTCAATATTCCCAAATCCAGCATATTTCAAAACAAAGGTTGAAAATAATAAAAATAGAGAAAATTGGCTGTACTGCGTTCAGCTTTTCTATTATCTGATGAACGTCTTGCTCCATTGCAAAGGCATGCAAAGATGTCTGATTATGTTATAAGAGACAGGTTTCCTTCTTATGTCTGTTCCTCCTCTGATCATATTTTAAAAAAGGTCACAGATATTAAACATTGATACTGATTTCTCTTCCGTCAGTAACAATATCTAGACCGATAAGTCTAGATATTGTTATCTAGACTTATCTAGATAACAATATCTGCCCTGCCTTATGTTATCAGGGCAGGGTAGCAGCTCTCTGTGTAATGTGGTCAAAAATTAGGGGGGCTGGAGAGGATTTGATTTCCAACTGGCCAGTCACCAGCCAAGGCCAATTAGGCTAAAAATCCTCCAACTAAGTTTTTAGGTGATTTATCTCCACATATCTATTGTCGTCTTTTGTGATTATGTTTTCCTTTTCCACCAATTTACTAAATGCTAGGCTCTGTGTGCACTGCTGGGAAAAGCTTTTCAAATGAATGTCACAGGGCTGTTTTGTTGTTCTATTGACATGCAAAAATTGAAGGAACAGCCTGAAACATTGCTCTTTATTTGCATTGTCCTGTTATGAAAAACAGAATTGGGGAAAGGAGCTGCCTTGAGTGTGTAAGGTCAGCCATTTTAAATTAAAATAATTGGACTTAAGTGTCACAATTGTAACATTTCTGCTTAATTTGATCTTTTCAAGCTTATTCCAAATTAAAGCAAACATTGCAAGTAAACATTAGTTTTCAGTTTTCAGACAACTATAATCAGCATTAATTTTAAGCATTGCACCATTAACAAATAGAAGCCCATACTCTCTTATGTAGGATTCCTTTACCCCAGTGCCCTATTGACATTGTCATCAACTTGCAATGTAATCATTTTTGGCCACTGCAAAACTCTACAATAAATAAACTGTTGACCGGGCCCACAATCAAGTGACCTCATTACCAACAAGCTGGCTCACTTCACTGTACCTGCTCAATACTGATGCCAATAATTAGGCATTAAGTCTCCCCATTGCTCTGTTCCCTTGTTTTTCACTTGTGTTTAATAAACACAATGAGGAATAAGATTAATGTGTACTTGTGTTTTACCAAGAAGTATACATTTGGTGTGAATCAAGTAAAATGCTCTTAAATCAGGTTCTGAGCCATAGCACTTGAAGTAAACATCAAAATGCAACAGATATTGGAAAGCAACAAGGAAAGGTTAGGGTTTATGAAGGGGAGAGAAGAAAAAGAGATAGCGGAAGCTCAGGGTAGGAGAGACTTGGCAAGCCTTCACCCTCCCACTGTTGGCAGCAGAGGCACAAACCGTTTGCTCACAGCAGTACATGCATCTATTAGTATTGTTCCAGGAGATAATAACTGTGTGTGCACAACTTTCTGTGAACGAACACACGTGAGCGAGGGTGTCAATTCCACACTAAAAGTGGCAAAGGAGTTACAGTGAGGTGACAGACGAACGATACGGCACGGCAACAGAAGGTATTTGTGAAAGGAATGTTGGTGTGTCAGACGGCTGCGGTAAATGTCAACCTTACAGCAAAGCTACAGGCCAAGGAGCAAATAAGGCCAATTTTTAAATACAACTCCCATTGATGCTAGCAGCAGAAAAACACTATAAAATTCTGGTTGCTGGCCTAAAATTACTTTAGCTGGAGCTTGATCAGAGGATTTTTGAAATACAATCTATTAAAGTCTGTGTATAAGAATCTCAGTGTCAGCTTGTAAGTTGCCAAGTGTAGCATTAGCTTATAGGACTTCAATTTTACTAAAGTGTCGCTTTATGCAGATGAAATTTTACTTTTCATTTCCAAACCATCAACCTCACTGCCTTTTGCTCTCAAAATATTTAGCCAATTTGGTCAGATTTCTGGGTATAAGCTGAACCTTACCAAAAATTTGCTTTTCCCCATAGAGCTAATATATCATATTTTGCTAATCTGCCGTTCAGAATTGAAAGACAAAAATTCACATACCTTGGTATCACAGTGACAAAAAAAACAGAAAAAACCTATTCAAAGATAATTTGATTCAACTGTTGAACCAAGTGAAGGGATCCCTCACAAAGTGGATGCCCCTTTCCATGTCCCTTGTGGGACGTATCAACTCAATTAAAATGAATATACTACCCAAATTTCTATACCTGTTTCAGGCTTTACCTATTTTTATTCCTAGTACTTTTTTTAATGAGCTAGACTCGACTTTTTTGTCTTTCATTTGGCAGGGTAAACGCTCAAGGCTTAATAAATTACAACTCCAAATACCTAAACAGCAGGGGGGGTTTGCCATCCCCAATTTCCGGTTTTATTATTGGGCCGCCAACCTTAGATGCTTAGTGTTTTGGTATTTTTACTATAACTTGGGTGGCTGTCCTGAGTGGGTAGGACAGGTCTTGGTATTTTGCTCACTGTTAGCGAGGTGCACGGTTATGACCAGGTGGAAGGGTGCTGCTCCTCCAACTCATAAGCAGTGGTTATGTGACCTTATGTCGTGTTTGAAACTGGAAAGAATTCGATGCTCTCTTCAACACTCAACTGGCACATTTGAAGAAACATGGGGGCCCTTTCTTGACTCATTTCAAAACATACAATAATGCTCCAGATGAATTGATTTTATTAAAATATGTTCCATTTCTGTTAGGGATAGGAATGTAGTGCGTGGACCTACTGGGCAGTGACCTGGGTGGGCTAAATGGGTTTACTTTGTAGGGATTAATTTTATGTATATTATTTTATGACTGTGTTAGATAAACACTTCTTTGTATTCACAAACTGTATGCATAAAAGGAAAAAAACCTCAATAAAAAGACAGTGATTAAAAAAAATGATTAGGCCAACATATTTTGTCTTTATTTCTGTTTTCTACAACTTTCCACCAGAAGGTATCTCTGAATCTCCCTGAAAAAGTGATACAATTCCCTGCCAAAATTAATGACTGCACTTCAATATTGGATGGTCAGATAAGCAGACTAACACACCAGCGGGGATAAGGAACCATAGGCTTTGGCAGTATTAATCACTTTTAGAGTAGCCCAACTGACCACACTAAAACAACAGTAAACACTCTGACGTTAAGAGATCCAGCTGGCAGAAGAAGCATTTAAAAAAAAAAAAAAAACTGCAGTACTCAGGCCAGCCTTTCTTGGAACTTCTCCTGCAAACACCCCTACACATTCAGAAAGTCAACCAGCACAGCGCATAAAGAAACTGGATTTCTATAGCTGGGCTCTGCAGAAGCTATTGCACACATGCACAAGTGTGCACACCTCCCTGCTTGGCGCCCACTTTTGCCATTAGCTTTATCTGTCAGAATTCAAAGCCATGAGTCCAATCCCCGTTCGTTTTATTTTTTTAAATAGATTTTGCAAGCCCTGTTCTTCCCTTTATGCTCCCGACTGTCCCCTGGGAAACATAGAAAATGATGGAGGAGGGGAGGAGGAGAGAGGAGATGCTGATCGCTGACACAGCTACAGAGATAGCCTCTCTTGTTGGTAAGGGATATAAAGAAACGGAATGAGAATAGGGAGATGGAAGGAGACGCTGAGATGGGGATAAGAGTTGCAGGTGTGGGGACGTTATGCTGGGGTAAGCTGAAGAAGGATTACCACTTCAAATCGCTCCTCTTTCAAGCCTTTATTTTGCTGTTTTTTATTCACATCTTTGAAGTGATAGTATACTCCTACTTACAACGGGTCCACACGCATGCACAGAGGTAAAGGCAAATGTGTGATAGTGGTGGAAATGATGGAGATGTAAATAAAAACAGACGAGCTGACAGGAGGAGGTGGGTGGACTAGGTGTGTCACATCTGCAGCAGTAGCCAGTCATTGACAACTCAATAACTGAGGAAGTGACGGCAGACTGACGTGAAGCGCAGGAGAGCGTGCAGAGGGAGAAAGTAAAGATGGTCTTCACCAAAGCTGGTGTGTATCCGTTTGTTTGTTGGGGTCTAAAAACAAATGATGAGGAAAAAGACGAAGGACAGGAACTATGGAAGGCAAAGGCACAGAGACTGACAGATTCTTTATGATGACAGCTGACTCCAGTGTGTGTGATGCATTTTAACCCTACAGCCAAGGCAACGATGTGTGGCAACTGCTGTGTTGTCAAGGGAACTATTAGCACTGAGAGGCCAGTGTCTGCTTCGTCCTTGCTCACACATACACTCACTCTCAATCTTCTTGCATAAAGGAATTCTCTTTATACACCACATATGTGAATTTGTATGATAAAAGTAGTTTTTCTGTCAAAACTGACCTCAATGCAATGACATGAACATTACTTTTTATTTTCCCTCAAATGTATTTGATAAATGTAAAGGAGGGGAGCGCATATCCGATTGTCACCGCTGCCATTGTGTTACATATTTGCGTCGTAGTTCAAAAAAAGGATTAATCTGAGGAGAAATAAATCATGGATGCCTGGAGCCTTTTCCTCAGGCTGGCTAATCAGATTCAAGTGACACATGATGAAGGATGCAGAGTATATTCCGTCTCCTGAGCTGTCCAGAACCTAAAGGACAGCGAGTCGGCAAATATGGTGTGAAAATACATCAAAGTTGGGCGCCATCTTAGCACTACATGAGTGCAATATATTTGTTAATTAGAGATGCACCAATCAGAAATTGCTGGACCATTTCTGTCCTGCCTGTACAGATCTTAGCCAATTCCAAGTCTCTTAAATATTTGACAGAATTTTAAATAGTTGACATGCCGCCTTGAAAACAGCTTGCCATTATATTAGTATAGTATACTATCAAATTAGAGCTGCACAATATATGCAGAACATAGCATCATTGTACTATCTGAGTTCAAATAATACTGTCAGGAGTGCTAATATCTTCCAAATAACATGAAGACACATGTCACATCCCAACAGCATATTCAGCTAATTTCATCCACCTCTATTTTGGATCAATTAATAATGCAATCCTCACAGCAATATCAACATGTGCAACATGACATTCACAAGGGAGAGTTGGGGTGCAATATTGGATAGACTAATATATTTTGTGCTAATTAGGAAATGACTGTTTATTAGTTTCTGATACCAATACCATCTCTAATTTTAAAGGTTAGAGGAAAAGTATTTTTGAACACGTGAACATATATTGAGGTTTCCACATCTTCCGTTTTTCTTAGTATTAAAGCGCCACTATGTACTGAGGCCCTATGTAGCGAATGGAAATTCAAAATGCAGAGTCATTCTGGTCGCTTGTGTGGTTTTAGAGTGTAACTTATTCTTGTGGTTCTGGATCAAAAGGGACATTGAAGGAACATCAAGCCTAAACTGATTAAAGGGCAAGTAAGGGTAATGGGAAGCAACCACAACACAGAAAGAAGAATTGAGATAGGGGTGTGAAATTGCTGTCATTAATTTAGCAAGGAACATAAAATGCTAATGAAGTGAACAACAATAGCAGCAAATTAAGGAAGAACCGGTAACAGTGAAGCTGCTTCATGGGCCAGAACAGGACATGGAGAATCAGATGACCAAAGACGGACTAACTTGATAAAAATCTGCTTTCAGTTCATTTCAAATGTTTTCTTTTTGTCTGATTTAATGGAAACACGTTATTAATTTTAACCAGCTGAATGATGCATCTAAGTCATTACTCTCATTTTTATCATCATTGGGTAAAGATTTTCATGCAAAAGTATAACCTAAAAGACAGGAAAAAAAGACAGTTGAAAGAAAAAGCAAATGCCACTTCATGAAGAGCATTAAACTATCGCCCTTATTGATGTGGAAGAGTACTGCAGTGCCCTTCATGAAGAGGAAAAAGGCTAAGAGGATTCCGATGTTTCCCCAAGTACAGCGTGTGCCGGTGTGTCCACGCTCTTTGCAGGTTATGCTTATCATGGTGGACTTTGAAGTTCGAATGCTGTCACACGCGCTTTACACAGAAGGTCGCTCTTGTAAAAAGAATTGCGGCGATAAAGCGGTGGGCAGGCTTCTCCCTTCCTCTCAAATCTCTATCTCCATTCAGTCCAATCCATCTCTCCGTCCCCGCATTGGTGCGAACTTGTTTATGTGGGCCACTAGGTTCACCTTCAGGCTATAATTCACTACTTTCAAGGAGCGAAGTCACCCAACAGTGAAACTGACACACACAAACAGGCTGAGTCGGGCTTTAAGTAAAAACAGCTGCAAAAATCAGAGGATGAACTCCACTTGTGACACCAATTAGTCCAAAGTCATGCAAATAGGCTATTATGGGGAACGAAACTTATGGTCAGTACTCAGCTGCAACAACTGTTAATGGCATTATGCTCCTAATGTGGTTTTCAAGGTCAGCCTTTAAATTACAGATACAATCTCTATTTAAATTGCAAACTAGCACGGCTTGCCACTTGTCCTGCAGCTACTGTTTTGAGCAACAGCATTAAAACAGACACAATTACAGCTCAATTATGACTCACAGCTAGGATGGACTTGAAAGAGCGTAGACGAAGAATGAATAAATGGATCTGATAAAAAGGAGTATAACTTAAGCACTTAGAGGAATTCTTTTAAGCCCCGCTTAGGTTTGTCAAACCATTAAACTAATTGCAAAATGTGGTGCTATGTGACGATCAATTGACAGCTGTGTGACAAAATTTACTAGTTTTAATATCCTCATCTACCGCTTAGGATTGATTTTTGCTGTTGGTACTCGACTGAAATCATTAAAAGCCCCATCTGGGCTGTCTGTCTTTTTTGGCTGCTAACTAAAATAATATACCTTTAAAAAAAGTACTCACCCCACCTGGAAGACAAACCTTAAAGTAGTAGGGTGTTAGAGACCAACGCAAAGTAGCACAAAGTTGTGAGGTGAAACGAAAGTCAAGTGTGGCAGAAAAGGAACACAAAACATTACCTGGAACACACCGTCCGAACAGAAAACTATGGTGGTAAAGAAGGGCTAAAGCAAAGCCACTGTTGGAAAAAAGTCATAAAGAAGTCCAGCTTAGAGGACAAAACCGATTTTTGGAGGCGTGAACTCAGTTGAAGTTAAAAATTTTACCCAATCTGTAATGTTTGCCCGTGACATTAATGTGCCAATTTGACGCTATGGAGCTTACCAGATATTGTATGCGCTGTAAACAACCATGCTTTAAAGTGAAGAAAGAAGTGCCAAGCTGAACCGTTATTTCAATATTTGGAAATGTGGCCAAGACAGACCGAACAACTCTGTTCACTTCCTCTGCTGCCATTGATAAAACTACATGCAGACTACAACTCAAAAACAGCACAGAAAATCAGGGTCATCATTCATATAAAGGCAGAAATTCTACTGGAGGAATCCAAGCCAATGGGAGAAAACCCAGACTGTCTGTGAAGAGAGATTTAAATCGAGCAGAATGGCACAGGAAAGAAATGGCCAGGCTTATACTACTACATTTAAAACCCACTAAAATATATTTAAATGTGTAATTTAACATGATAAGACTGTGAAAAACTGAAAACCCTTTCAAGGCTCTAATGTTATAATCCAAGATGCTCACATGGTCCAGTGGTGCAAAGTTCTTATTGGACATGGATGGATATTGTCTATTGCTATAAAGCATAAATAGAGCTGCCTTCCATATTCGTGGTTTGTTTAACTGCAAAACGTGATTGGGAAAAAAGGACCTTAGGGGCAGTTCAGTCCCTACCGTCTGTCTCACTGACCAGGAAACCACACTATGCATTATTCATCTTGTCTACATGTTCACTCTCTCTGTCTCTTCGCTTTCTCTCTCTAACACACTCACACACACAGAGAACATGGGTATGCTGAAGCACATGACTGGAAAACAAAGCCAGTGCAGGGAAACTGGGGCTATATGGTAAAAATTGAGTGCAACAGCAAAGGAGGGATGAAGTGAAGCAGATAGACTGTGAGATCTAGCAATTTTGCAATCGACCCCATGCCAAAATAATTTAAGCTTGATCGGAAATCAATGTGAGAGCACGGATGATGCAAAAAAAAAAAAAGAAAGAAAAAAGTGATGTTATCCTGCAGGCATGAGTGAGAAAATAACATACAAAAGAGGGTCAAATCCATGAAGGATACATTTCACAAAAAGTGTGTGAAGAAAGTCAAACATATTGATCAGAGCTGCGCTGACCACAAACAGGCATAGACAAAAGACAGACAAGTAACACTTCAATTATCCAGTTGCCACTGTGCACCTATGGTAGAGGTTTTATAGGGATTACCACACACACAGGGAGAACAGAAAGCAAAATCCTCTTCATATTACAAAGGTACTGGGTTTATTTGCATTTAATTAAAATGCTCACCAAGAACTGTTATTAAGGCAGAGAGATCTAGAGGCAGGCATTAGCAAGGCATCTGTGATGCCACGCTGGCAGAGTGACTCATCAATGCTCGACAACACAGCCTCCTGCAGGTCTAAAGGCAGTCTGTGCCAACCCCTACCAGCGGCAGTCTGGTGCAGTTTTGATCTCACAAGGTGGGGGGACGCGGGTGTGAGGGGACCCCTTTTAAAGGACCGCAGAGACAAAGGTAAGTTCTAAAAACTAAAATGTACTTTTACTTCCGTAGAGATAAGGAGAGGGATAAAACCAACTTGTTTTAAATTTAGTGAAACTCGGAGGCAGATTTTCTGAAAAATGAATTGTTGTTCGTATCCAATGTAACCAAATATGTACCAAAATGAAATCAGCATAAGGCAAGATCATAAAGATGAATATGAATGTACAGATTTAGTCAGAGCTGTTGGGCTGTAATCAAAAGCTTTCCGTGCATGTTTTGCTTTCAAGCCTACAAGTTCCGGAGAATTTAAATGTGCAAGATAAAAGATATGAGTAGGCAGCCGAGGCAGCACAGACGATGAGAGACCACCCAGACTGAATGAGGTCAACTAACTGACAGAACGAAGGCAGAACACTAGGCAGTCCACTTAGCCTGCTCTCGTAACCGTTTAAACAAATTCATATCCTCTCCTCGGTTTTTGCTTCCTCACCCACCAGGTGGTCAGCTCTTAATAAATTATATAAAAAAAAGAATTTTTAAGTGGACCGTATTAATCTATCCCACTTATTCAAAAATAAAAAGTATAGACTACAAGAATATTGGACTTGAAACTATGGTGTAGTTTTGGTGAGGAATTAAAATAGTCGAGGGCATGAATCCGTATCGATATGGCTCTGAATGATTTACTTGAAAAGGTCTTTATCCAGCAACAAATGAATGAAAGGTTAGAAGAATTGGATTCTAAAGTTTAATATTATTGCACAACTTGCTTTTTTCCCCTCTAATCCACACAGGAGTTATATCAGAAAGGTCCTGGTACATTCTTGGCTGAGCCATGCCATGAATTTGAAACGACTCCAACACCAAGATGACTGCGGACAGTGACTCTGGTATTTTACATAACTACAGACTCCAAAAATGGACAAATTCAACCTCAACTGAAATTTGCGGCAGCCAACCAGGGCTTCTGGACAAAAATGTTCTGAACAGATCCGACAAAGACAGAGTTACTTGATTTCAGTGAATAGTAAGTAAGTTTGGAGGAGTTAAGTGAGGTTTTCAAACCTAAGAAAACTGTCAAGCATTATGATGTGGAACAATCAAATTCTTCAAGTCTTCATCTTAAAGAAATAGTTAAGTTCTGTTAATTTCTAAGTTCAACCTTAGACACAGTTGAGTGCTCCAGCACGATAATCAAAACTAACTTCAGGATAGATAAAGCAGACTTGCTATAAGCTTTTGGACAGCCCTGATCCAAGGTACACAAACATTTTCTGTGAATGTGTTTAAATTTGGATCTCTGCCATGAAATATAACAATTAACAAAAAACTAACAGGTGAGGTCAAGTAATCAACCAGTACTGATCTGGAAGTTTATCGATCCCCAAGACGATAACCATATATGTTAATGTGTGTACATATATTTAGTCTTGAAGGTAGAATTTTGACCTTGTATAAATTGGTTAATTCTAACTGATTCCAGCAACTCCTCTGTTTAAGTTGAAGATGTATTAAAATCTCTAATTAATAGCACAAAGCAAATATAACATCCAGAGCTATGGTGAGTGCATTTGAACTTTTGACCTGAACTGTGTGTACGGAAAATGTAAAAGCAAATTAACTGCTCCACAGATTCCCACAGACAAAAATATTTTATATTCAGAAACTTGCACAGGATTTTAAAAATAGCTTCCAACTTTTAGGTGAGGCACATTGCTTTAATGCCAGCAGCACACTGTGATCTCAGCTTGAATGACACTGTTAGATGAGCTGCATTTTAATGAGGCAGTAAAAAAGGTATAAATATTGTTCTACCAATTGATATCTTTCATTGATAGTACTGACTCAGTTTGGATGAAAATGCCAGTGCTCAGTTCCCTCATGGTTAGCTTGAGCTTTTGAAGTTGCTACCTAAAAGCATGTAGAAAAATCAACACAGAGAGTCGGTGACTGAGATAGTGAATGGAGGTTTTTTGTCAATGGAAGGTGGGATGTGAGAGAAATTAAATGGAAGACATCAAAACAGAAAAGGGAATATCTGGGGATTGGTGTTTACCGACGTTTTCTCTTTTTTACCCCTCAGAATTGTGCGCCGCTGTTTTGGTTTCATGCTGGGAACGGGAGCAGTGTCTGTCAGAGATTAAAACTGCACAGAGGGAGCGGGAATAAGGAGAGGCAGGCGGAAATAAGGGAGGAGAGGAGGGGTGAGACGCCTGAGATGATAAACACTGAAGTGATTTTTCAAATAAGTAAAAATAATTAAAAGTGAAACAAATTAAATGAGAAATAATCAGGGGGAAGTGATGGAACAGATACAGGGGCAACAAACCAAAACTTCCCAGTTTGCTGCATGCCACACTAAACATGAATGTTTGCCTCAAAAGAAATTGCATAAATGGACACATGAACGCAAACTATAGATGGAAAAAATATAAAAAGGGTATGTCCCAATATACCAGAAGAGATTACTTTATGGTTGTATCCAAACTTAGCTTCTAAAGGATACAAGAACAAGACAAACAACTAATTAGAGAGCAATAAATCGCATCTGTATGTAGAAGGTTGAAGACCCCGAATAAAGAACAGAGTCAACAAGTTACTAACTAAAAGGGCTTGAAAATGCAAAACAGTGCTGAGCAGCACTAGTGAGAAAAATATTAAATGAATGCAAATGACTATGCTACCAAAAGTCAAATCAAATGTTATTCACCTGAGACACCTTAGGAGCAGCTTTGAAAGCTCCCGCAATCAGATGCTATTCAGAGACGATCAACAGCAGGGATTGCACATTACTCACGTCAAATATCCAAATTCATGCCGGAGTGTGGCGCACCTTGATAATGTCTTTCAGCTGAATTTGCTTGCATAAAGAATATGAAGAATTAAAAAAAAATTATGTGTTCCACTTCCAACATCTTTCATCATCGCTTCAATTCTGCTGCAACTAACTTGCCTCATTAGAGGCTCACCACTTCCTCTCACCTCTTCAATCCAACTCTATCTCAGGCTGCCCGGTCCTGTAGAACATTACAAGAGCTTGTGAATGTTCCATTTCAGGTCAATGTGATGATTGAATGAATTATGCTTATGTCCACTAGGTGGCGGTCATGAGTTCATGTGAATGTATAAATGTAGAGAATACAACAACAGAAGGAGAGAGTCTTGGTGACACACCTGTGAGTAACCTGTGTGAGCAGATGA
>CAEGAG010065909.1:0-10102 GCA_903067065.1 Brachyrhaphis terrabensis
TTTTTTCTTGCATCATTTGTCATCATGAGTTGCAATTATAGTGTTTCCTTTTTAGATCATGTCTTACAAATACTGAGTGTGTGTGTGGTGTTTTCTGGTCAGTCTCCTCTTGATGATGGTGCGGTGATATTGAAGGAAAAATACTCTACATGCTGCAGACTTTGATTGAACAGCAAAGTTTTATTCCAATATTGCAGCACGACCCAATTGCGAGGAAATCTTGGCCCAATCATAATGAAATCCTCCCAATCATTGGACAGCATCCCGTTCATAGGTTTCTGGCCATCACACTCTCCCCAAAGTTTAGACTATAACATGCCTGTCTTCCTGATATAGGCATGTTCAAGTCAAGGCAGCGGTATGTCTGCTAATGCATCTGGAGTACATATATGAAAGCTGTTTTTTGAACTCGTCTCTTTTCTTGGCTGATCCTCTTGCACATTGCCAAAAAAAGTTCTCACGTGTGATCAGATACTACATGTGTCTTTTATTTATGATCACAAGTCTAGACACATACAGTTCTACAAGTTATAAATTCCCAAAATGAGCAACACTGAATGAATCTCTTGCTCTCCAAAGCCTCTTGATTCCTAACGTTTCTGCCAGAACAGTGCTGCTCTTCTGAGATTCGGGTGTTCTCTTCTCAGGTTGAGGAGTTTTATGAAGCCTACTGCCTGCAGAGGAAACTGAGAGATGGAGCACACAAGATAATGAAGGCATACACAGCCAACCCAGGAAGCAAGGAGGCCAAGGAGAGCCTGGGAGAGGCTTCTAAAGGATACAAGGAATGCACAGAGGTAAGATAAATTGAACTTATTGCATATGAGGAGCCAGATGTGACCTATATTAGTGCAATCAATTGTGATACTTTAAAGGTAACAGGTGTATTGTTCAAATAGTGCAGAAATTAATAGATTATGCATTCTCACTGCAGAATATGTGTGTGATGGAAAATGACTTTGAGAACCAGCTTGGAGAATTCCACATCAGATTGAAAGGTAATAAAAACTGTTGCATATGTACCTACCTTCATTTCTCTGGTCCGCTCAGGTAAATAACACTGCAACATGACCTTCCTGCAGATCTGATACTGTAGCACAGGGGTCCTCCAGAGTGACCATCCTGCAACTTTCAGATGCTTCCCTGCTCCAAAACACCTGAATCAAATGAATGTCTCGTTACCAGACCTGCTCAGACCTGATCCTGGTCTGATGGAGTAAGGCTGCATCTAACAGTTGCAGGACGGTAGCTCTCCAGGACTGGACTTGAGCACCCCTGCTGTAGCATATAAACTTTGAGCTCCAGCTAAGTCACATCTTTTTAAACATGTTAAAAATCTTTAGTCCATGAGGATCACAACAATAGGAAAACTTTTATGCCACACACATGCACCTCTGCTATATGAGTTACTTGAGTGCTTATTACTGATGAAGGCATTGCAAAAGCCTCAAGTGGCCCTAATGGCTGTGCTTTCATTCATTCAGATTAATGCTATTTAGAGAAATGTTCAGGTAATATTCTTTTTTTTTAAATGATGACAGTAATTCATAGATATGCTTTGGGGGTTTTGGAATTTCTTTCAAGTTCTATGTCTTCTTGTTTTTCAGGTCTTGCAGGATTTGCCAGGTTGTGTGCTGGGGATCAGTATGAGGTTAGTCTGCACCTCTGTCTGTCACAGTTAAATAACTTAATGTTTAAACAGTGATATAAATTATGCTTTTCCTTCCATTATTTCAAATCTGATGTTTGGGGAAGATAAACAACGTAAGAGTTATATCACTGCAAGAAAAAAATTATTTCTTTGATTTTAGCTGGTAAAGTTTTAGGAGTGTAAGAAAGGATTTATTTTGCCAAGCTTTTAAGGAGCAGCAGGACCTCTTTGTTTTAGATGACGCCAAAATTCATTGACTGTTTCTGGAAACGTATTGTTACTGGAAGTTTGCCTAGTGTTATTCCTGCTGAGTCATAATGGGTGGTTTTCCTGTACACGGAAAGCATTTTCCTTTAGCTCTGCATTGTGAACAGGGCAGGTGGTAAACAGCTCAGTTCTTCAGGGTAACTGCTGTTTTTTGAGTTTAATCAGAAAATTTGCATACATTCTTTACACACACTTCTTCTATAGTTGACATGATATCACTTACATGCAGGTAGAATAGAATGTGAAAACATGTTTCAGGTTTTACTTTATATATATTAATTTATTCACTGGCATTACAGTTAAGCTAAAGGAACGGTTCAAATTAGACATCACATGGAGAGTATGTGTGCTTGTAAAAATCTTTATAGTGGCTGACGACAAATAGCTTCACCTCAAATTCAGCAGTGAGTCTCATCTGTGCTACATCATGGCTGACTGTTGTCTGGCAGCACCACTGGCTAAACATCAGAGCTGCTCCTGGCAGCACTGTGGGAGGAGGTGTTAGCCTCTGGGAGTGGCTGAGGGGATCCTGCTGTCACAGTGTGATGTCACTTCCTCCATCAGTGTGTCTAACCACACCTGAGTAACACTTTGGAACAATATGTTAGGAAGAAAAAACACAACCACAGCCAGCATATGAACCTTTGGACCACCTGCATCATGTTGACCTACCAGCAGTCCAACCTTTAACAGTAAGTCAACTTGGCCCAGAGTTGAGGAAGCGGGTTCCGGAGCCGGTCTGCTACAGGAGAGGATGGAGTCACTGCATCCAGCTCTGCGGGGCTGTCTGACCTTACTGACCTGAGGCCAGCAGAGTTTCCTGACATGCGTTTCAGCTGACATTATATTCAGTGCAGTCACATGACCTTGAGACACATAGAATTTCTCTTCATTTCCACCAGCCCAGCCTTAATATTTCCAGTGAGTGTGACTTGGCAAACACTGAACGCTCTTGGTTTGGTTTCTGTTTGGGTTTTTTTTAGACCAGTTTAGAGATATGTACATGGTCTGGATTCCACTTCTGAAATGATGGGAACCTCTTTACAATGCTTTGAAACATTTGATCCAAGGTTTGTCATTTCATCAGAACATCAGTTCTACCTGGTTTGTATTTCCTCTGCTATCTCTGTTGTGGGTGTAAGTTACTTATTGTGTTTCCCAGATGTAGCAAGTGTTTTATAAAAGGAAACATAAAACCATTTGATTGAATGACAGGAAAAACATTCAGTTTTGTTTATTCAGTTAATGAATAACTGGAGTAACTTTACAGGCCAAAACACTCCAAGCCCATCTGCATCCTGTTCAGTCCAATGCAGACCAAGAAATTCCACTACAATTTTACATAATATAGTTATGTTCAAATCCAGTTTTACACAATTCAATCCCATCCATTCAGATGATAATGCATTCTTTCATCAAAAGCCAGTCAGTAAAAAGAGTTTAGTTTGCTGTAAAATTAGAGCAAGCTTGGAGCAACAGTGGGGAGAAAAAACATCTCAAGGGTCAGGAGAACTTTCTATGATAACTCAAAGTTAATGGTAGAAAGAGCTGGATATAAACATAAGCATAGCAGCATAACTACAAAGAGAGCTCAGGATAACTTAAGCCAGTTTAATTATAAACTTCATCAAAAAGGAAAGCTTGTAAGCCAAGTCTTAAAAGTAGACAGGATGTCTGGCTAAAATAAAGTCTGCTTTTATGTGACGTATGGAATGTTTTTCTGTGTGTACATCTAGATCTTTATGAGGTATGGCCGACAGCGATGGAAACTACGGGGTAGGATAGAAATCAACGGCAAGCAGGTGTGGGACAGTGAAGAGACAGTGTTTCTCCCTCTCATTAACGAGTTCCTCTCTGTGAAGGTTGGTGACTGGAGATTAATGTTTAATTAACTCTGGGTAGCAGTGGAATTAGCTGTTCTAGTCTTACAATATATATATATAGACCTAAATGATCAATCTTTTTTGTTTCCTAGGTGACAGAACTGAAGAGCTTAGCCAATCACGTGGTCATAGGGAATGTTTCCTGTGAAATGAAAGACCTGTTTGCTCCACTCACCCAGATGGTAGCTGTGGATATAAATGATCTTGGCACTCTTAAACTTAGCCTTGAAGTTACCTGGAAGTAAGTTGAAAAGTGAAAAAAAAAAAACTACTGATGTATTTGGTAATTCATTTGATTCAGTTATTAATCTCTTTAACTGAGAAGTCTTCTTGTTTTTATGTGTTTTGTGTCTCTCTAATTCTCACAATGTTCTCCTCAGTCCATTTGATAAAGATGACCAGGCTGGTCTTGTCAACAAAACACCAACAGTTTCATCAAACATCCTCAGACAACCAGGGACACCACCCGTACGCAGTCAACCCTTCCCTGTAGGTTTTTCCCTTTTTTTAAATCGTTAGTCTCAAAATATTGTCTGGAACAGTTTGGAGAAAATGAAGTGTCATAATGAAAACATATTAACAACATCCTGGGGCTTAAATTTGGTTTGGTTCTGGTCCTCATTTCGTCTAGTCAAACTTGCTAAAGGGTTGACAGTGGAGCGATTTTGTGATGACTTCCTGAAGGTGGAGTTTCAGAAAAAGCAGAAGTTTCTTAAAGCGACAGAGGCCCAATTTCAATATGTTTAATTACAAGATGTTTAATTAGACAAAAATGCTGAATATATTTGATATATTCAACATTTTTATAATAACTGAAGGTAACATAGTTACTTGATTTGGATATAAAAAAAGGTTACTATGTGGCTGGAAAATACATAATACTGCCCCTTTAAATAGGTTAAGGAAGCACCAACATGATCCTTAGTTAAATCACCTTCACCAGCAGCTGGCTCCTAACTGTTCCAACACTCTTTGCTCCACCTGTTGCCTCTTGGATGTGCAGTCTCTGCCACGGTGTCCACCAAGGCAACAGCACTGGCCTCTCATGGACATCTTCAGGGGAACACTTACCCAGAGCTGCCCCTGTCGGGACAATTCACCAGAAACACTCAGTGCAGTAAGTCTTTAGAAAGCCCACCCTCAGAGCAGACACTAGTAGCCTTGTAGTATAGACTGATGCTGCCAGTATCAGTCTAAACTGATACTGGCAGTATAGACTGCACTTAGCGATCATAACTATGCTAAGTGCTGAGCGTAGTTATGATCGCACTTTACAGAGAGATGACAAATGGATAGGACATCCAGCTCAAGAGGGCTGCTTGTTATATATAACACTGAGTGAACAAAAACTAAGATTAAAAATGGCCTCCTCCAGTGAATGTAGAGATTTGTAGAGAACAAAAATCTCTTATTACAACATGTTCAAGCACATGTTTTAATGTGCTTGAACATTGAGAGAATTATAGGTGACAAGAAGAATTTAAACAGAAATATAAACGTAGCAGGAGCTGGTTGATAAAGGTCAGGATGGAAGACATGTGCTCCATCGCTGCAGAACTACTCAGTCCAGCTATACAGATGAAGTTGCACACATCAGATCAGCTTTCTAACTCTGCTCTGCTCTTTCAGATCCCTGACCACAGTCCAGATGGGGAAGTAAAAGAGCCGCCCTGGTCAATCTCAGACTCATCTGATGACTCCTCTGGCCGTCAGTCGTCTGTGCTGGTGGAACCCAGCTCTCCACCTCTCATGGTAACACACGGAAGATTTTATTGAAGTTTTCCAGGTCATGGTTGTGGTTAGCGTTCACAGCAGTGTTCCGATTTTAACATTTCTTTTATTAAAGAATTCATTATTATCATTAATTAATTTAGTTCTGATTGATTTAAAAATTTCTTTGTAACAAAGTGAAATGTACTGCACTACTTTTAATTCTGTTTCCTATGACGAAACTAACTATAACAGAGAAAAGCAGGAAGAAATACCAAAAAACCGATCAGATTTAAGGCATGCAGATTGCTAATCTCTGCTTAATCTGGAGCTTTTACCTGTTGATGGTGGTTTTAGCTGAATTTGGCTTCCTTTAAGAATACAGACGTACAGCTTATTTGTTCCTAACCTTCCTGACGGGGGGAACAGTATCTAATGGGGTCTAAATGGGAACAACCAGCAGAAGTGTTTAAGTACTGGGAGAGTGAATGCACAACAATGGACCCCGACTGATTGTGAGGGCTGTGTACTCTTCCTCGTGCACGGGATGACAGAGAGTATACAGGGGACTAGGAAATAAATTTAACACTGAAGCATGAGTAGACATAAGGAAAATAATTAAACTAGTTACAGCGAATAACTAAACATAATAAACTAGAATCACTAAGCAAGTCCTGAGCTAAAGCAAAACAGAAACAAGATTCATCTAATCAAAGAGAGTAAGGAACACAGGATAACCGAACCTCAAAACAACTCAAGATCCTAATAAAAAAATAACTATTGAGTTAGACTATGAAATTGTATTTAGCATCTTACATTAGTGATAAGCACTGTTATTTGTTGCTCGTTGAATATCTGTTTTAATGTGTATTGCATGAAAAAGGAAACTCTCAGAGTTCAGCTTCTGCATTCTAAGATTCCCAATAGGTTGCCACTATAGCCAGAAGCCTAACTTGGAACTACTTTACTGTAATCTATTTAGCCTTCCTGCTAGCTGCTGGAGGTCTTGCTCTCTCTTACTCTCTTCCCATCTAAATAAGCAGCAGACATGTATCAGATAATAACCTACTGGTTCTTTTAGAATAGCTTTTTACATCTCTGTGATTCCTCTGAATTATTTAAACAGCTCTCTAATAGTGAAAATTGCTAACTTGGCTATGGTGTATGCACTGTGGAGCATTATTGTTAAGTGCTGCCATTTAGTTATGTGTTCACTGACCAGAAAAAGATAGGATTTTTAAGTTTCCGACTGGCTGGTAACCTGCAGGACAATTCCGGCCAACAGTCCATCTCTATGAAGAACTGGTATTGACATTTGACTGGTAACCACATGTCTTGTCTGTTTGTTGCTCCAGGGCTGGTTAAGGACCTCAGGAATCAAACCTGCATCATTTTCTTCTCCACAGCCCGAGGTTCACTATTCTCCTCCTCCAGCTGAGATTCCCAATGGGAGTTCCACTTTAAAAGCTTCCAACATCCAATTCCCATATGTAGCCGACAGCTCCAGGCATGTTTGATGTTTTTTGTTATTGTTGTTGTTTATATGTTTATTATTTGACCTTACATAAACCAGTCATTTGGGTGATGTGAGATGATCTTTGAATAATAGTGTAAACTAACATAGTAACTACTTTGCAGGATCATGGAAAAGGAACCAGTAACAAATGGCCTTCTTGAGGAGCTGGATTTGGTGGGAACCATCAGCCCCAGCCCAGGACACGGCCAGTCTTATGCTCGCTCTCTGAGTCACATCAGTGAGAGCAGCACTGATGGGTTTGTGGATTCGTCAGTTGGTGATTCAGGAGATGTAACCTCTCTGATGTCTGGGATCTCTATAAATGACATAGAGATCCCCTGTAGAAGATCTGAACCAGCAAGCCCCTCCCTCATGCACACTGACATTCCACCAAGCCTCTGTGTTGTGGAGGAAATCCCAAATGCCAGTCCCATTCCTGACCCACTCATTCATCCACACGAAGAATCCTTTTTTCCCCAGGTTGAGAGGGATGAGCTAAACAGATTTTATCCTGACTTAGAGTACACAAACCCATCCACAACCAGCAGAAATAGGACCTACAGAGCTCAAAAGGTGCTGGTGACAGAGGACAGGCCATGTGTGGGAGCAAGTTGGTTACCTGGAGGGAGTGACAGAGCGGTGGACAGTGAGCTGGAGGACGCCCTGGAAATTCTTCTTTCCTCTCTGGATGATTATAGAGGACAGTTCCCTGAGTTGCAAACACTTGAACAAAACCTAAGGCTCCTGCAGGTAACTCTGAAGGTAAGCATGGAAAACTTGAACATGTCTGTAGAGATGAATAGGATACTGTAGCTCAGAACTGCATGCAGCAAAAAGTCCTGTTTTTTTTTTGGTTTTTTTTCAGCAAATTACACTTCCCTTTATTTAAAAATCTATACATGACTTTTACTGCTCAAGTCTTACAAACCAAGTCTTGTGAGACTTGGTTTTACAAGAAACCAAGCCTTCTTGATTTCTTATAAAAAGGTCAAAAAGGAAAACATGAATAAAGAAATAAAACAGAGTCACTGATGATGAGCAGGCTTAGTCATAACACACTAAATTACAATTTAAAATGTGCTTTAATTTTATTTATGGTATTCCTTTGATCATTTCTTTTTTCACTGGGACCTTTTTAGTGAAAGTAGAAAGCTCCTGCAGGAGACATCACCACACCTGAAGCAACATGAGAGCACCGGCACTTGTAGCAAAGACATGGCTAGGCTTTCAAATTCCTTCAGTATAAAATGATGTCGCAAGCATAGTTGTGTAGTAACTAGCTACAGTTACTCAGTTACATTTACTTGAATAACTTTTTTGAAAAAATTTACTTTTAGGAGTATTTTTACTATGCTGTACTTTTATATTTAAATATTTAAAGCAGCAGTCTAATGGCTGAGGGAAAGAAACGACTCTCGTAGAGGGAAGTTCTGGTCCAGATGGACCGCCATCTTCTGGTTGAGGGGAGCAGCTTACATAGCCTGTGTCCAGGAGGAGAAGGGTCAGCTGCAATCCGACCTTTACGACCCCAGGTCCTGGACTCCTTCAGGCCTGATCACCTTCTCAGCAGTTTGCACAATCTGCTGTAACTGTCCCTTGTTGTGGCCCCAGTGTACTATACAGTGATAGAGGTGGTGAGGATGGACTCCAAGACGGCTGTATGAAACTGTACCATCAGCTCAGTTATTAGTTTGAGTTTCTTCAGCTGCCGTAGGAAAAACAACCTGTGCTGGGCCGTCATGATGAGGGAGCTGATGGTCAGCTTTCATTGAGGTTCTGGTGATGGTGGTGCCCAGGGAGCAGAAGGAGTCCACAATGGAGGTGGAAAGGTCCGTTGAACTCAATGTCTTCTGGACACTGAGCTCCAGGTTGTTACTGCTGCACCAGACCACCAGCCGATCCACCTCCTTCCTGTAAGCAGACTGATCTTTGTCCAAGAAAAACCCAATGAGGGTTTTGTTTTCTGCAAACTTGATTGGGCTCCTGGGGAGTCTAGATATTGCAAAATGAAATGAGAGGCCAAGGTGATAGCATCATCTGCAGACCTGCTGGCTCAGTGTGTGACCTGCAATGGGTCCAGGAGGAAGGTGGTGATGGTTTGAAGATGGGAGAGGTCCAGTCACTCAAACATCTTCATGACAGACGTCAATGCCACCATGATTCATTGTTAAAACCCAAATACTGCATTCACAACAGTTTGTTACAATCTTAAAACAATTCCAACTGAAGTTTTTGGAGCAGCTGAACTGCTAAGACAGTTTTTTATGAGGAACCAGAATTTTCTCCAGCTATTTGGTGCAAATATAGAGACATGCCATACTTTCAATCTGCTCCCTTTGCTCTGGGTCAGATGGCTTAAAGAAAGCTAATAAACCTTGCTTACAGGACAGACGGATTAGGTTGTTAAGAAGAAAATAAAGGTTTGCACGTAAACGTCCTAAAATAGGTAATGCTGTTTTAAAACTACATTTGGCAAGCTATTAGTCTGATAATAAAACAGATAGCATGAGCTTCTTTTACTCATGTACAAAGAGCAGAATGACAGGATGGTTTCATATTCAGAAAAAAATGCATTTGAAAAATACTTTAAAAATGAGATAAGATTTTTGCAGCACAAATGAAAAATTTTATTTAGAAAAATCTGTAACTGACTCTTTTCAGTCCAAGTTTGAATATTCCATATGTTGACATTTTAATGCTTATCTAATGACATGGTAGTCATGATAGCTAATCTAATTACTTGCTATAACCTGAGTTTGGGGCTCAGGTTATAACAACCAGATACCTTTCATGTGGCTTCTCTCAGCACCGATGAGAAGTTACCTGTTGACACAAAGAAATCTCTGTTCTTTTGGTAAGATTAGAATCAGTTAAGTCCTGGACTATAGAGTCCTACCGAACTCTCCAATCGTTTCAATAATATATCCTGATCAACAGTGTCAAAGGCTGCGCTGAGGTCCAACAGAACCAGCACTGTGGATCAATCCACTAATGCATTTTCCTTATAAACACAGCACCATCTAAAGGGAACTAAAGAAGCTTTCAGAAGCCATGCGTTTTCCTTTTGGGTTGCTT
>CAEGAG010065911.1:0-44582 GCA_903067065.1 Brachyrhaphis terrabensis
AAATGTTTCCTGACTCGCTCCTCCAAAACACCCCAAAGTGGCTCAATAATATTTAGATCTGGTGACTGTGCAGGCCACGGGAGATGTTCAACTTCACTTTCATGTTCATCAAACCAATCTTTCACCAGTCTTGCTGTGTGTGTTGGTGCTAAGATGAGAGGTGTTTCAGTTTCATTGTCCAACCCCTGTATATATATTTTGTAACATGCCCTGTCTTGCAGTGAAGCAATCAGAAATGTCTGCGTGCCAAAGGGAAGTCTATCTTACTAACAAGTCTAACAAGAGAACGAGATTCAACAGTTGAAAGAGAAATTGGAATAGAAGAAGGAAGGATGGGTGGAGAGATTACAAGAAAACACATTTGGACTCTGTTTGCACAACAGTGGAAAGAGAGAAAAAACAAGAAACTGATAAACCACAGCAGCAAACTACACATGCATACAACAACAATGTCACTGAAAAGCACACACCACTAATTAATGCAAGGTATATTTAGAGGAAACCACAGCTCAAGATAGCGTGTTGTATCTGTGAAAACTTGAATCCATACCTCAATAAACAGCATGTAATTTGTATAAGGACTGGACTTTCTCCAGCCAGCAAACCTGTGTTTTTGTAATGTAAAATCCCCTCAAAAATTGTTCAAGGACAGTTTACATTTTTGTAAGATGTTATCTCTGGGCTGAAACTTCTTAATACCTTTTGAAATATGTATTTTGCATGGAAGGCTTTTGTTATGGGATGCCTATTAATGCCATATAAGGCATATATAGATTTTCTTGTAGATACTGTAACTGCCTAACATAAACTTGAGACAGTTTAAATGTCGAATAAATTATATTTGCACAAACATTACAATTTCTAGAATGTAGTGATTTTAACTTGACTGAACACACTTAGGTCTTTGTCTCTGACTCGACAAAAGGTTGAAATTCCATGGAAAAGTAATCTTTGTTGCTTGGATTTTGCAGGTAAGACACTGACAGCTTCTCAGCACAGAATGTCATTTTTAAAACATAATGTATTCCCTTAAGGGAATCTATCAAGATGTTGAGATTGGAGGGCTTGTTGAAAAAGATACTATCTCCAGGTAAGGTCAACAATAAAAGTTTTATTCTGCAGATACCATCTTCGCTAATTACTAGCAATTAAAGTCTGGCCACCAGCTAGTCAGAGATGCCTTTGCCTTACGAACAAAAAGGTAGATTTGCAATACTTTCACCTGGTCTACTTGACTTTTGGCTTATTAACATAGTGAAGTGTAGATATTAGACTGATATGAATCATAACTGGTCAAAACTTGACTTCATGCATCATAATCAGATGATATTTATTCCTATTCTTTGAAAGTGGCTCATGTTTAACCACTATTCCTCCTCTAGTGACTGACATTGCTATGAAAAAAAAGAAGCTATAAAAAACATTGAAGTGTTGTGTGTATTTTCCAGGCACATAGTGCCATTTTATAGCACAATCAATTAACTATGTCATATTCACACAAATCTGACACCTTTAAATTGGGCCTCTGTCTCTTTAAGAAGATCCCACTCTTTAAGAAGATCAACATTTCTCCTTCAGCACGTCATCACAACAATGCTTCTTTATTATGCCATTTACAACCATTCTTAGGAGCATTTAATGGTTGCATGGGTGGTTTCTCAAGATTTTGTTGGGACATCAATCCTTTAATCCTGGAAATGTTCAAGTGATAGAAGATGACTTTGTGTCTTTCTCCTTAACTAACTTCCTCTGCCCAGACAAAACCCCTTACTTGAACTGGTCTTGTGAAAGGCGTTCACTGGCAAATGTACCACTTTTGCCAGTTGTACAAACACAGGAAAAGTTGATGCAGTGGCTGCTTTTGGTCTAGCATTTGGGAAGCATTCTACTTGTATTTTGGCAGATGTTTTGGGATGTGGCGTCTTTTTTTTTCAGGGCAGTCAGGGGGCGGGAGATGGAGGAGGCCCTCTGTTGATGTGATCGAGACAGCGTCCATTCCTGTGGAACGGATAATTTTGAGATTCTTTCTACAGGAGTTAAGATAGAAGGCTTAACAGTGACTACTTGAGAAAACGGCAGACAGAATGTTTACTTTGGAGGCAGGGCTTCTTTGAAGATGCAGTCCTCTAACATGTAAAAATGAAAAACAAAAGAAAAAGATACAGAAAACATTTAAGATCATCCTGCATAAATGCTGTGATTGAAGCTTTGCCAGCTAGAGCATGCTTTCATCTTAACACACTCGATTCAAATTTATCCCTTCACCTGCAATTTTGAATCAGAGATGGATAGATCTCTGGAAAATCATAACCACATTCATAACAGAGAAATACACTGCCCTTAACATATTACTCAATTTATTTTAAATGACATGTACTCAAACAAGAATATCCAATTCATTATACCAGTCAGCTAAAAAGGCAGACTCACATAGACAGCAAATTCAAATCTATTTCACAAGCAGCTGTATCTCATTGGTACATTCATCAAAGCCCACTTCCTGTCCTCCATCTCCCACCGGAACCAATTTGTTCATAACCCCATGAATTTTGGCACCTTCAGCCCCAATGTGGAGACAAGGATTGCTTCCAACATAATTAGTCCATACCAGGCATTGCCGTCACAGTGACAAAAACATGACCTTATCCAGGATGGGCTGTAATTTTGGTCTGCACTTGAGGAGGCTAGAGACAGGCCAGGGATCCCCACAAAGGGAGGCAAAGAGAGATGATGAGCTTTGAGCAAAATGTGAGTGAAAGATTTAAGATTTGGACTAATTAAGTTGCCCTGCTGAGATACAAAGGTGAGCGAGGGAAATTAAGGGAAAAAAAATAGGAAGAATATCAGAACAGCTAAGACTTGAAAAGAATTTAAACATAATGAATATGTTATGTTCAGCAGAGACATTATCCAAACAATATGTTAAAAGGTACCTCAAGTTGGACTTTTAAAAATCTGCAGATTTACACAGCAAATTTGACAAAGTTATTCTGTGAGAAAACAATATTAAGAATACAGAAACTATTAACCAAATTAAACAGATGGTTATTTGAAGTACAAAAATCCATAATTTGTGAAAACAATAATAATATCCTTATCCTCAGAATAGAACATGCAAGACTAAACATTTGTCTTTGTAAGATTCATTAAATGTTGATATCAGAAGAAAAAGAAAGAAACACTCGCACACTCATTGTTTTCCACCTACTGAGGATTTGGTTGTGGATGTGAAAAGGCCTGTCAGGAAACCAAAACATCCCTCTCTCAATACTACCCAGCTCATTCTGGGGGATCGTGGAGCATTCCCAGGCTAGACGATACGTTCAGTGCCTCTGGTGAGTTTTGGGTTTCCTCCAATTGGATGTGCCCAGAAAACCTCCAAAGAGAGGCACTTAGGAGGAATGATCATCATATGTCCCAACAACCTTAAATGACTCCTTTCGATACAGCAGAGCTGCTGCAGTACTCCAAACTGATAGTTGTATTCTAGACCTAAAATAGAGAAATTCATAAACCACATTAGCAACTAACAAAGACAAAAGGCAAAAAAAACAATTAAAAGAATAAGTGTAACTTTTAAATCAAAATGTTACAAATGCACGAGGTCAAAAGACAGGAATTCCAATTAGAGATCCCAGAGGAAAGCTACAATAAGAAGAACAAAAAGAAAGCAGAACAATGACTGCACAAATATGTAAAAGATGGTAGAACCAAATTAAATATCTCTGAAAAATCTGATTGAAATATTTTGTCAGGTGGAAGTATTGAATGTCTGTTGTTGTAAGTTTAAAAGCTCTTGATTAATGTCTAGTAGAGGTGGAGTCATGAAATAATGACTAACATTAACATTTCAGAAAAACAAGTTCACATGAATTCTCTGACTGAACAGGAAAGATTGAAGTTTATTAAAAGCTACACGTGTATATGTGGATGTTTGTTTAGCTCCACAAAAGCTAAATAATAAAAAAAGAAATCATAGAATATTTAAGAGCCATCCTGCCTGACTGGTCAACATAAATTTTTAGGGGACATAATTTGAGTCCTCTCCTCCTCTGTCTGTTTCAGCTTCTTTTCCAGTTTATCTCTCTGAATCTAAATATGAACTTTGCTTTGAGCTCCTGGTTTTCTCTCTTCAGTTATTTTAAAAAAATATTGAAAATAATGGTGACTGGTGTAAAGACTGTTTGCTCAATGCCAAAGAAATTTTAAGATGATTTATTGTATTTTAGAGAAAACAGGTCGAGAGAATGTTACAGCCAGTGGCGGCTGGTGGTAATATTTGAAGGGTGGGCTAATATATATATATATATATATATATATATATATAAGAATGTATATCTTCTTTTTTTTTTATTCCAATGAGAGACCCATCTAATTTGAAAAATAAGGAGAAAGCCTGCTAAAGACAACCATAAAAAAACAACCATGGAACCATACCAAAGACCAATTGCATAGAGTAATTGATTGATCTGCGTAGTCCAAATTAATCCCCCTGCATTAATTCCCCAAACCTGGCACAATCACACTAATAAAATGAAACAAGATATAATATATTTTTAAATAAGGCCTACCTTATTTAAAGAGAAACTCACTCCAACGACTTTTCTGGGACTCAAAAAGGCTAAATAATCCACTTCATTTATGCTAATATTGCTCGCCATCTCTCCTCAGTCTACGCCAAACCACGCCCACACACACTCGAGCTCGAGGAAAGTCCATCCTGATTGGAAGAATCCTGTGGCCGCGGCCTGGCCCTGGGCTGACCAAAATTAGCCCCAATGAGCCACAAACCGAGGGGGCGTGGCTAGACGCCTGTCAATCATTCTGAGCCGTGACAGACAGTAACACTGAATGGGGCTGTCAGAAGTTAGCCCTTTGGAAAGACCTAGGGATTTACCCCTGGTGGTTTGACACCAGGTTTGTTGAAAATTTAACAAAATATGATGCATTATTTATAAAGTGTATTTATTTTGTGGTAGTTATTTTTAAATTGTTTATTTTAACAATTTTATTGCAAATGTCACGGAGGGCTTAGCCCTATTAGCTCACTTATACCAGCCGTCCCTGGTTACAACACTTTAAACTGCTAAGAAGAAATGCTGGTGATTTTGTTCAAATTACGCAATGAAACAAGTATGAGCCTTCAAATGAAAATCTAATCCAAAAGTATCCCTAAGGAGGTGAGTTTTTCCATCTGTGCCTCTGAAGCAACAATCGATAGTTTCTTATCCTTGTTGAATATTACTCAAAATGTTGAAGACAATAAAACTGTAGCGATAAAACTGATCTCTTGGGAGTTTGTTCAGCCAGCACATAGATAGTAGAGACAATATTTCTAAAATATAATTCTACTGTTGTGAGATTTATATGAAGGAAACCTTGGAAAGGTTAAAAAGTCAACTGGCAGACTGATTTAACAAGTCGGGAGAGATTTTGGTATGTCTGGCTTGAGTCTTATTGTAATGACAATACCTGTAAATGTGTCAAATAAATAACAGCAATCCCATATTTAGCACAAAAAAGTAAGAATATTTGTGTTTGGTCCAATATTTCTTTTTTGCAACCTCTTTTTTTGGCAATAAACCTTATACTGTTGGAGAGTATGTTTATTTAGCCTTAAATTTGTGGAAAAGATATAACAACCTGCGAAAGTCCTGACCTTAACTCATTGAACACTTAGTGGGTCGATTCGGGTGTGCTATTTGTGCCAGAGTAACCAACAGAACCACACTTGCTGACTTGCGACAAATGCTGATTGAAGAATGGGACACTGTCCAACAGCGGGATGTGACCAAACGCGTAATCAAAATGAGCAAGAGATGCCAGGCTGTTGTTGTTGTTGTATACAGTTCTTCTGTGCACTGCAGAGACCCCTTTTTGTGAAACTAGTAAATTTTTAAACTGTCTTGTTTTTTCAAACTTCAATATTCAAATCAAGTACATGACAACAAACAAGAGTCAGAAACAAAGATGTTTTGCATTAGCTGAGAGAATTTGGCAACTTACTAATGGGCTTAACCTACATTCTCAACTGTGCAGTTTATCTCATAAAGACCTTTTCCATGCAAATTTGATGTGATTTAAATTCAAATAAACAGATTTACTGACAAGAAATATTATTCAAATCAGTCAAAAGCACATATTTCCTTATTTTGGTGCCAATTTTAGTCTTTTGCGGTAGGTTGAGTTGTACTGTTTAGCAAGTAAATGTTTCTTTTTTTTTATCAAATGTATTTTTCTACAAAGTAATTAAATTGCTTGCAATAAATTTATAAAAATAAATCCTAAGACCTAACATTTGAAGAAAAAAAAATCAATGATGCAAAAGAGACTGGAAGGAAGGTGGATAAGAAAGATGGACTTGAACACAGCACATTTAACCCTCCCACTGTCTTAGAGTAACACCCAGGAAGAGTGTGGCAAATGTCAGTCACAGTCAGACTGCGGGGAAACGGGGGGGATTGTCCCATCAAACCCAAAACCACACACAAAATTTGTTTTTAAAAGCGCACAGGTGCTAGAACAGGACTATAAAGTTCACAAAAACATGAACCTGCTTAGGAGACCAGTAAGGGATTTATGATTTTCATACTTGTTTTAATTTAAATGCCAAGTTCCATATGTATCCCCATTTAAAATCAATGTTTCTTAAATCTCAAACTGTGTTCTCATAAAAATAAAGTTCAGTTCAGTCTAAGTATCGTGGACTTTGTGCTAGAGATGATCTAACATAGCACAGTCTCCTAAAAAACATGAAAAGCCCTTTTGTTAAGTTCTGTTAAAAAGCTATCAAGCAGTTGCAAACTTAAACATCATTAGTATTTTTATGATTTCTCACAATCCCCATGTAATGAACAGAATGAACACAACGACACATATTATATTGGTGTTTTTATCCTCATCAGCTATACGCGACTTTTGAGTCAGCTCTCATTCTTCTTATTTATGTGCATGGAGGATTTTTTTGTTTAAATCAAAGAACTGATGCAACACTTAAATTGCATCAAAAACAGAAAAGCTTTTTCCTAAAATTTTGTAAGGCTCTTTACATGTAATTGTATGCTGAGAAACAAAAGGAAACAAAGACAAAGTGATGACAGACATGAAGAAAAAATGAAACATGGTGGAGATGGGATTTGATGTTAAAATAAGCAGTGGGCTGTTCTGTATTGTGCTCTAAGGTCTTGTTCTGTATGATTGCCAGCTGTGAACAAAGAAGCACTGTTGCAGTCCACAATGACGGTAATGACAGGCTGGCAGTGAGCAACACCTACCCCTTTATTAAAACCTGCACATCCTTTTTCTCATGGCCTTAACGTGACGCTCGTATAGGTACATGTGCTCACTCTGCAAATCCACATACAGTTTGAGCTCACTTATATCCTGCTTCAGCAAGATGAATCCCTGAGCCTCATTAAGCTTCTCTAAACATCAGTGCAATAAAACTCTAATAAGGAACAAGGCTGGTAAAGGTTAATAACCACCCTTATTAATATTGGATTAAAATGCTGTAATTAAATCACAGAGCTGTGATCAATACACTGCTACATGTTGTATATCAGAAGAAATATGCATTGAAATCGGATCTGTCCAAGCAGCTGTTCTCAACTGAGCTGTTCAATGATTTCTTTTTTTAGTCAGAAAGTAAATGTTAGTGCAAAGATTGGGTGGATTTCCCCCCAAGATTACTTAGTGTATGCCAAATAACAAAAGGCCTGATTAAATTTTGGATAGAGAGAGAACTGTCCTGGGCGGATGTGGGTGTTTTATAATGCCCACGCTTTCCCTTGTAAGATGGTCAAACACATTCACTTTTTCAGCAGTTTTGCTCAGAAACTGCATTATAGCTTTGTACTTAGACACCAAACTGAGCACATAGTGAGACTGATGTGAGCCTATATCTATATAGGCTCACACACACACACACACACATATATATATATATATATATATATATATATATATATATATATATGTGTGTGGGGGTGGACCACCAGTATTATTTGTAGTGTGTGCATTTTAACCTCATAAACTCGTTCAATAGCATTCTGCCTCAGTTTTGACTAACTCTTGTTCCACCTGCTTTTTGCACACACTTGGTTCTGGCTCTGTACTCGCAACTTAAGTGTAGCTGTATGCTTAGATGCTTTTCGACCTAAGGAGGCCGGCACTGAAACAGTGTTAGGCATAATATAGCAGAACTAAGCAAATTTAGACAAAGATCTCAAAACTCATGCAGAAATATAAAAATGGAACCCTAAATTTGTTTATGCAGTTTATCAAGAAAAAAGTTGATTTGGGTGTAAGTTACATTCAACATAGACGGTAACTCTGTATGTGGTGCATTTTTGGTTAATTTTTTTTTTCTCCTTCATTTAGTGATGTAAGTCACATCGAATAGACTATTCAGAAATTTTACTGAAGTAAGAGCTATGATACTTCATAGTAATGTTATCTATGTTTAAAAAAACCCCAAAACAAACTGGTGTTATACAACTACTTATACAAGTAAAAAAAAAAAAAAAAAGTAACTACTTCTAGAAGGAGTAGAAGTAACTCCTGAGTAGAGTTACTTCTACTCAGGAGTAGAAGTAACTCCTTCTACTCCTGAGTAGAGGGAGTTAGTTACTACCCACTTCTGATTGTAACTAATAAGAAGCCAGACAAGATTGGCTGTAAATTTTATCTTCTTTAATGTAAGAGACAGGACTTTGTTTTAGCTTATGAAGACATCTTATCCACAATACAAAAGGTTGGAGGGGAGTTCGAATTGAATGTCTAGCCAGTCAAGTTTATTTTTAACTGCTGTGCAGGATTCTGCTTACAAAAGCTTTGCTGTGTCATGGTTTTTTCATTGGCAGCCACTATGGCCAATCTCTACAGAGAGGAAGTAGAAAGCATAGCAATTAGCTCCCACAAAGAGGGATAAGCACTGATGCAGTTACAAAGATAATATCTTAGTTTAAATCCAAATCCCAGTTAGAGTTCACAAAGAATAAAGCTTTCTCTTTTTAACAAGATCAGAAAATACTAGAAACAACTAACTAACAACTTAATGGCTGTTTTGGACAAATTTCACAATGCCAGTTGCTGGATAATATGCTAGAACTTACCTTGATAAGGTAAGTGACTATCCTTTGTAAGAAGAGAGAAATAAAAATAACAGACACATATTAACTATTTTCTTTAAAGATGCAGTATTATGTATTTTTAAGGCACATAGTGTCATTTTATAGCAGATGTTATAAAAGTGCTGCATATACCAAACATAACTTGAAAGAAATTTGACTTCGCAATTAAAACCTTGAAATTGGGCCACTGTAGTCTTTAAGAAATGCAGAGCGCGTCATCACATCAACCTTTCTCCATCAAGCCTCTAATAATGATTTTACCAGCGTTGCACTGACAAGTAGTTGGTATGATGAGCTCAGCGGAGGTGCAGTTTTACCAGGTGTTGACTAATTGCTGCTGCTGCTTGTCTGGAGGACCTGAGTAGGGAAGGCAGCCCCAGGGAGGAGATGTATGCAAGATGGCGCTCAGTGAGAGCAAGTGTTTATGCAAACGCAAATGGTTGTCATGGGAGATTCAAAGATTTCTTAAACATGCATGAAAGAATCAAAGCAACATTCCAGGCATGTTTTTTTAATAAGGGAATAACATGATATAACACTTAAGTAAGTAAATTATACACAGTACAGCCCGTGTAAAACAACTTAGTCCATAATATCACAATGTCTGAAGGAAAATACATAAATTTCAAGTGTGTTATTGCCCTCCTGTATTGTTTTAATCCTAAATGCAATGAGAGGGCTCCTTGTCAGATTAAGACTCAGCAGTACTACTGAACTGCAACAATAATATACACTTTTAAAGACCATCATGTCAAACTTTAATAGACTAACAGTTGCTCCTTTCACCCAGAAATTGAGTTAAAAACAGTATAAAAGCATTCCTGTTCCTGTTCTGGTATTAAATATTCCTGTAACTAATATTAAAGGCCAAGGGCTTTTAAAAATCAGTTACGGTTAATCTAACATGTAGAAGAATGGCAAAAATGAACCTTGTCTGTCCTCTACTACAGGCAGGGGCAACTATTGCGTGGTTAACGAAGAGTTAAAATGATCATGATTCTTGTTTTCTTTTACAGTAATATATTTGCATCAATTCAAACTGTGATTCAAACTTAACATGCAATGATTCTTGTCTATGTTACAGAAGTAAGGATAGAAATGGCTCTTATATAAGTCTACTTATGAGAATTATGAAGGTCAACTCTGTATCAGAATTCAGATAAGTAAGGAGCAGAGTGGAGGAAAGGCACTAGGAAGCAGGCAGGATCATATAAACATACAGAGCAGAAAGCTTGCAGCTTCCCTTCTCCAAGAAAGTTTTCAAACCCAATACGTTTTCACATCTGAGGGCAGGGATGCCAGGCAATGCAGCAAGGACTGACCAATCCAGAAATAATGCAGAAAAAACTGACTAATCAGCAAACATCAGTGGAGAATGGGCAGAACAGAGAGATGACCCTGGCTGCTTAGAAAGGAATAAAAGAGGAACTGCTCAGAGCGGAGGTGTGTAATTAAATGGTATGACAGGATTTTTTTTGTGGTTTAGAAAGTGGTTTTTTTTTTTAAAACTGTGTTGTAGCCTGATACTGACGACCAGTGCTTCCCTACTGATGAGAAATAATTGTTAAACATAGCACTGTTCTAATTTGCGTTTTTAAATAACACGCTTACATGTTAAGAAATTAGTGTACTGGCAACTGCTTGAGAGTTTAGAACAGCCTGTTCTTCTTACCTGTCTCAGGAGTTAAACTCTGTTACAAACTGCATTCCCTCCTCTGAGGGGCGTCAACTTTGACCTCCCATTCCATCTAAGAAGTCATTACCAACAGAACAGCAAGGTGTAATGAAGACCTCGGTGGCTCTCAGAGTGCTAATGACCCCACAAGAGGTTAAATGCTTGGAACCCCCCACCAGCTACGCCTCCACCAGCTATGCCGAATACCCTTCACATTCTCACTCACTCTGCAGTGGCAGTTATTGGAGAAAATTGTGGAGGAATTGTGGAATGGTGTGAAGATAAAGTATGGCTATTCTGGGTTACAAGAAGCAGCACTCTGTCTGGTGCAACAGAGAGTAGTATTTAGTAGAGCTTAGGCTATATTTAATAGAGCTATTATCTTGCCTCTTTACTCTAGTAGACCTACAGTGTCCATTTTAAAATGACCATGCACAAAAACCCAAATAAACTTCAAAAAGAATAAAGTGTTAAGGAACACTGCAAAGCAGTTTCACATCTAGAATCCGTCATAGAGCTGCAAACTTCCAAGCAGAGTAGTTGTTCTTCCTCTTTGTGCGCATATCACCACTGGCTGGATTGGGGATGAAATACATAAACATCTTGATGTGACTTCCCAAGTAAAAGACTATATCTTCGAAGAAACATTTAATCCACAATATAACACAGTATGGTATTTGTATATCCAGTGACTGTACCACAAATAAGAAAATAAGATTAACTGTCTGACTTCGGGTCTCTGAATTCTGCAAAAAAAAAAAAAAAAAAAAAAGATTATCCAAGAAGAGATGGGAAGAGACAGGTTGTCTGTAATAACATCAACAAAGCTTTTTTTTTTCTTAAATAAATAAATTCTTACAGCCTGAAGAAAATGGCACTAATATCACTGCCTCTCATGCCTACTGCTGCATTTTGTGCAATCTCCTGAGCTGCTACATTGAGTTTGTAAGTCCTATTCACACAAAGTCATTTTCTTCAATCAAGACATGAATGTAATGCACAGTAAATAAAAAACTACATAAAAATGACAGTGTGTATCTTTTTTTTCTTTTTTTTTTAATTGTGCCACTCCAAAATTTTTACTGGCCAGGTCTGTCCAACCTTATGAAAATTTACTGCTGCCTCTTTACTGTCCTTGGACATTCTGGATTCCATTTTGATGACATTACCAAGACTCATCTCACAGTAAGGAGTTATGTCTGGAGCAGACACATTTGCTTTGTTTTGATGCTGAAACTGTGTTTGGCCAGAGGAGACCCAGAGCTATTGGTAATTCAGGCTTCATCTCAATAAATTACTTGAGCATCAATTGTCATTCCATTTTATCTGTTTTCCTGTAATCTCCTCCCACTAACCTGCATGAAATATGTTCACATAGTTTTTATAACCATAATACTTTGCATTTTTTAAATATTAGGATTTAAGTGTAAGGTGTAATTTTCATGACACTAAAAAGGCATTTATCTCAAGGTAATTGGTGATTCAGTTATAAGTTGTGTAGCTCTAAGCTATGCCTCATTTTATGGATTCAAATTAGAGTCAACTGGAGTTTAAGCTTGTATATTAATGCTCACAAACGGTCCCAGAATTGCCGAGGCAAATTCTGGGACGAATTAAGATTTATTCTGATTTAAGAATGTACATGCCAAAGATATTGAGGCCAGAGAAAATGCATAATACAGTTGGTGTGAACAGAAAATATTGGGAGAGTAAATTAAATGTGTGATATTCCTCAAAACCCAAAAAATAGACTGCCATGTGAACATTTTATCACAGAGACCAATTATAAAAGTGTGTATGAAACTCAAAACAAAAAGTACGCTCACTGTGTGTGACTGTGTTAATTCTGACCTTGCAGTCGGCATTTTAAAATGCAAAAAAGTTTTCTGTCATAAAAACAGAAGATCTGAACCAGATTTCTTTTTTGTTTTTTTATCTGGCAAGATAACACTTTAAAACTTCATCCTGGCTTTAACCCTGGCCATTTGGTGGGTTACTCAAATTATATAAAAATTAAAAACTCAAATATGCTGTAGACACAATACTTGTTTTAACAAAGTATCATGATTCTTCTAACAGTTTTCTCAGTTTGCCAAGCTTGTACTCTGATGAACAAACAAACGCAATAAATGGCAGAATCATCCTCTCTGCCACTGCCTTCTTCCTACTGTGTTGACAGCTGTTACTCGCAGGGTCTGTCTGCTACTAAATGTAAGGTGCCTTTTTTTCTATTTAATTTTGTTTGCAACATGTCTTATATTTGATGAAAATGATTTGCTGCATGTTTTGTATCTTTAAAGTTAATTTGTTTGGGTTAGTTTATTACTTTAAAATATATTTTTATACACCTGTCAGTTTTCTAGTAAATCATATGTTTTTGTTTTTTGCTTGAACGTTTAGTTAATAAAATATAAAGTGGCTCTGTTAAATACAGATAGGATGCTATAGTAAAGAGTCATAGAAAATAACCTGGGTCTAGATTTCACTATATCAGCTCTAATAATTTTGTCTGAGTTTTATGTGCTGATAATTAAGATTACTTTTTAATCAAGTAGTTTACTGATTGCAATGATTTATTAGAGATCCTGTGCTTATTTTTGTTCTATTCTACTTATTCTACTTATGATTAGTCCTACATAGACCTCTGTTCTCTCAGGTTTAAGACAAAAACTTACCAGTGAATGTATCAGGTACATTTTGTTAACTTGTGAACCCACTTATGCCTTCAGAACTGGCTTAATTCTTAATGGCATAGATTCAAGTTGTGTAAAAATTTTTTGGAGATAATAATCCATATTAACCTGAATACATCATCCAGTTACCACAGATTTTTGTTAATGCACATCCATTTAGCAAATCTTCCATTTGGGGGTACACTGTGGTCATAAAGGGTTTTTTATATTGCGAACAACTCTGAGGCAGATTCTCTGATTTACATTAAATATGTAAGTTCTTAGGTGGTGTGTGCTCAAAACAACTTTTTCCACAGACCTTTCTTTATAAGGAGTAGATATTGAATTCCGATTTGTGCCTTTTATTTACTTGAATTTTGTCTGCCAAACACTGACCTTTGATGTCAACAAGGCAACTGTTGAGCTGTAAAAAGCCAAGAGGTTGTTGTGTGAAAAAAATCCAAGTAGATTGGTAGTTTAGTTGAAATATTCAGTCCAGTTTTCTGGCAGTAACAACCATATTAATTTAAAAGTGAATTTAATTAATCTTCTTCTCCACTCTGATCTTGGTTTGAACTTCAACAAGTTGTTTTCACCATGACATAAGGCCAAAATGCAGTGAGTTGCAATTAGCTGATTTGCTGTTAGTGTTAACAGTCACTGGAACATGTACTGCCTTTCTAATGAAGTGGCCTCTAACTGCAGCTTGGCATACATGGTAGTTTGAGTAATCATGTTTGGAAGTGGACCATCACCAGGAATTGCATTAAAGATGTTCTATTTAGCATTTAGAAAATATAAAAATAACACTACTATGACAGACTGAATTATCTTTCTTCTATTGCCATTGGTGAACATAAACCAATCAAGTCAACAAAGAGTAAATGGAAAAGGTAGAAAAAGGGATGAAAGTTTTCAAGTTCATTGTTTGACCTTCCCTTAAAAGTACTCTGTAGTTAATGAGTTATTATAACGAGGTCTATGCTAAGCTTGCCAAGGGTTCCTGCTTCTCAATAGTTGTAGTTACACATAAAACGTGCTTTTTATTAGTTCTGATAAAGCGTCAAATGATCAAAACGTTCTATGGATCAACCAGGAGTGCAAAGCTCGATAACTGACATGATGCATTCGCTTTTGATTGGACTGTTACAGCTTGTGTGCTCCTACAAGAATCCAGCTGGTTTTCAAGATAACTACTCTTCTTTTTGTGCTTGTGAGTCACATTCCTTTTCATTTAAGTGTAAGAAAATTGCCTCATACACAACTTTGTCATAAAATATTCACACAGCTCTGTTTCATAAAAAAATACCAGGTGTAAGAGCAGAGCAAAGTGAACTTGTGAAGACCCTTTCTGAATATGCTAATTTCCAGACTTTTAACCCAAGCTCAAAAGCATGTTTTTGTGAGCTTCTGTCAATTACTGTGCAGCTCATTTTCTTTCCACCTATTTCTGTTGGTGTGTAGTAAAGATGTAAGGTTTCCCGTTTTTCATGCTTGTGCCAGGGAAAGGTAGGGGAAAAAAATTAATGGCATTTAATTTTGCTTTATTTGAAAAACAACTTCTAGAGACTTGCAAATTGCTTGTGCTTGGTAATTCACCACATTAAAAGAAAAAGTATTGATTGGCTTCTATGTATTTGCTGTGCCATTGTTCTTTTATTGGACCCTCTAACTTCCCCCCACATTTAACACCCACCCTCTGCCTCCTGTCAGTTATCTGCATTCTCAGGAACTGCCCCACTAGATAGACTGAAAAGGTCTATATAAGAGTGTATGCCCCAAAGTGTGTTCATTTCCATTCTCACGTGTTCTAATGTCAAACATGCAAACTCATGTAGCCACATTTTACACCGTCCATAGCTCCTTCTTTAAACAAAATGCGATTTTATCCCTGACAGTGCTTTATCCTGATCAACAGAAAATGTTGATGACGCTAGCTGACTCAGCCCAAAGGTAAAAATCTTTATTGAGCTAATTATGTCCTTCACTGTCTGTTAAAGACTTTTATCTATCGCACATCTCTGTACCCATCTGATCTAAACTTATCTGCAGGGTCCATCTCAAGGTGATTGCTGAGATAATCTTTGCCATGGAGTTTAAAGGAACACAATTGTCTGAGTAAGCAGGAAGGGTGTCTTCTTTCCCTTCAATCAAACCTGTCAAAAGTCAGACAATTGTGTTACTGCTGTTAGAAGGTTTTTGAATATGGGTGTTTGCGAATCTGCTTGTATTGTTGCCATCTGTCGAGGGAACTTTCAATTGGTGCAAAATGGCATTTTGTAACTGCAGGCCATCACACAACAAACAAAACAGACACAAATGGAGGTGCACACAATGAAGCTAAACAGAGGCACCATTGGCTTGTTGAAATCCCAGTCGATTGGCTTTGTAACAGGATAAACATTTTTATTCAGCGCCACTTGCAGCTATTGTTTGAGTTGGTTTTATAGTGTTCACACACTTTTTTTGTTAACATTGATTTTTTTTTTTACATTGAGAACACCTCAGGGACCCAGATGTCTCTTATAAGCACTTGCAAACATTTCCCCAAAAAGCAAGTACAGCGATCAAACTGATGAGGCAATTTGACTGCGTGTTGACACTGCAATGAGTTTCCATTTCAGAGAGCTCAGCACAAGAGGCAAGCTGACAAGTGGTGGAAAGGATGTGTGCAAGCCAAGGTAAAGATACCCCTGGCTTCACTGTAGGCCAACAATCTGGTAGGACTGGCACATAAAGTCTGCTCACTAATAACATAAATCAAGTTTGCATCTGATATTTAAGAAGTAATGGAGTTCTGAAAACTCAATCGCAATTTTCACACCAAACTTTTAGGCCACTAATTGATTCCTTCTAGCAGAAAGCACCCACATGGATGAAACAGTACGAGGTCTGAGGTATGTAGGGGTTAGTTTAGTTGGGTCTTCAACTGTTGCAAGGGTGTTTATTATTGCCAAAGATCTTTACTTTTGTTTCATTTGTACAAAGAAGATTGCTCCAGAGGTCTTGTGGTTCATTCAGATGTTAGATTTGAAACTTAGGTTGGACTACCTTTCACAGTTGTTTCCTGACAATCGAAAACTGTTCAGTCATGGACTTTAAAGGTTAACACAGTTACTGAGGCTTAAAGTCTTAGTTAGAGCTATTAGACTTTTTTTCATTTCTGTGACATAGTCCAACCTTGAGGTGAATTTATCAGGATGCTCATGAATAATGGATTTGGAAATGGCCACCACAGCTCAATGGGTATTAACAATTGCCTATCTGGAGTTTCTGCTGTTGTCTTTTCTACCAGGCATTGTGTTCACCAGGTGCTCATGAAAGTGGGTGGGTAAATATGGTGATGACGAGTTAGTCAAGTAACTGTTGATTTACTGCTAAATGTTGATTTACTGCTAAGTAAATCAGCATTTACTTAGCAGTACCAGGCTGTGGTTTCCCTTTAAAATCTTATGAAAGCAACAATGGTTTTCTTAGGTGTTGACAGGCTTTCGATTTCCAACCGCTATTTCTGGAGGGCTACTATGAGGCTTGCTTGGTTGATTAATCTACCACTAAGTCACATTATGTATAAATTACAGAGTAAATAACCTAAACTGGTCTTTAATAGAGATCTGCTCCATAAATGGTTGCATCTACGTGACAATACCTTGTTAGTTACAATGTTGGCATTATTTCCATGTATTCCATAGTGAATCTTTTTGTAAACAAAAAAAATAGAAAGTTTAAACTTGAAGTCGGAGACAATGAACTGAGGACCTTAAACCCAGTAGGAAGGTAAAACCCACTTTGAAGAATTCATTTGGCTTTTAGCCTACTTTTAGACATTAGAATTTTTATTACTGTACTTTACATATTAGCGTAGACCTTTAACTTGTGTGAAAAACTCAACAATGTGAAGCGAAAACAATAACAATGAATTAATATATTTTGCATGGACTGAAATAAAGCATCAAGTTCAGGCAAGGAGATCCAACATAATGAATTTGAGAGAACTAAAACAAGACAAGTTTTTTGCAGTTCCCTTTTTTTTCTTTTGCTTTGAGGAAGAAAAGTCAAGGCTTTTATATATTCTTTGCATATTCACATATCCACTAAACAGGTCAGTTTCTTCTTTACACTGAGAAACCAAAGACTTTCCAGATTCAAAAAAATTACAAGAGTTTGAGACGTCTACCTTTCATTTAAAAATAAAAGCATCAACTGTAGATACAGGTTGCCAGGTTTAAAGACTCACTTTTATATTCAGCACTCATCATAGTATCTTTGGCTTAGCTAGGCAGGCGAATCCCCTTGCTGACAACAAATAGCTTAAACCTCAAAAGACAGACAAGAAATATTGTGCCTTATTATCATATAATCGACTCCTCCATTCTATGTTAATTTATTTTTACTAACTTTTAAAGATTCTTCTGTTCAGTGTATTTTACACATTCCATAGCAGTAACAATATTTAAACATTTATAATCAAGAAAACAATTTTTACCATATTGCAATTGTTTACTGTTCCTTTATTATACTACTGTAACATTATTGCACAGCCGCCTTGCATTTCAATGGCAAATAATGCTCCAGCACACTGTTACATATTCAATATGATCATCAGCTAAGCCAGGCTGATGCAAATTTTACTGTATGCAAAATGCACTCAACTACATGAGTGCCACTGCAACAGCATGAACACAACTGCTACTCAAAATTTACAAAAATGACCCAATAATAAGCTTACTTTGCCTTACGTGCTGATTAATTTGGTTAGAAAATATCTGACCACTTAAACACTGAAGCATTGAAATTTCATTCGATTGATCCCTTAGTATGAAAAAATGATTAAATAAGACTGACATCATGGCAGCACAGTTGTCCAAGCCCATTTCAATACATACATGGGCTTGGACAACAACATACATGCACTGTTCAAAGTTAGAGCATCTTAACAGAAGTGCGCCTACTTCAAAGATCTGGAATGGCTTGATGTTCCACACAATTTACCTAATATCCTAACCTTTTACATGTGTTTTTCAATATGCCAGCATACATGACAAAATAGGAAACAGTATGACAGCAGCTTTTGTGTAACTGTCATGTTAGAATCTGTCACAAAAAATATGCACTGAGGCTTTAAAGGCCCATCACTAAAATCAATGGTGGCAGGTTTTAGTTATGATCTCACATTTTCCCAAGATAGCAGCAGTTTCAAGTTGTAGAAATAGAAAATAGCAGTTGGAGCTGGCAGAGCAGCATACATCAATAGACAACCTATAGTAAGCTGCCCAAATACCTATTACTATGTTCAAAGTGTGAAGAAAAAAATCTGTGTGCTGGGGGAAGCAACTTTATTATTCGGATCCAAAAAAGAAGAATCATTTCCAGTGTTTTAGGTCTATTTACAATCTTAAATACATGCATAGTCTTATATGTCACCTGGTTTGAAACATTTAGGGATTAATTTTTCTGAGCCAGCACCTTTTCACCGTTGCCTTCTGTTTGTCGTTTGTTCTGCGCTCTGATACAACGTTTTCCCATGATAATATTCTCTCTGAGTTGGAGAATGTCGTGACAAATTCAAAGACTTGGGTTGCGTAGGAAGCCATGCTTGCATGCAAATGTTCTTTGCAGCAACATCTAGTATTTCAGTACCAGATAACAGATCAAAGGTAATTTCAGAGCAGTTCCTTTGCAAAAAAAACCCAAAAACTATTTTACAATGAAGCTCATAATGTAGTGATATTTCAATACCCTGAAAAATGTGGTTATTAGCGGTGTTGCCACAGAAACGGCTATTTGCTGTCATAATTTGCCTTTCATCATTAACACCACTTGTCAAAATGTCTAAATTAGTTAGAGATGTAGTCTTGATTGACCAAAGAAAATTACTCTTCACTTGAGAAGAGATAATGCTTTATTATGGTGTTATCGACTTCCTGTAACTTTGCATTTCTTCTCATGGCTTAAAAATATATCAGATTTGCTTGTTAGCCTATAGCCTGTTGTTTTCATAATCCCCCACAGTCATTGTTCCTCAATGTCTTTTTCTCTCATTTGAAAGATTGTGGGTTTATTTGTGCAGCTTTCTTTGTGGGAGTTTTATTCAGCTGCTTGTGTCGTGCCTTAGCTACATTATCTTCATAATAGAGTTTGATAGTGCCGCAAGTCAAACAAACTGTTTGGGAACAGCTTGTCTCTAACAGTCTGTTGTGCCTCAGTGTTTTAGATCACATTGTGTTAAAATGTATTGACTGTTCAGGAGGTGATTATGTACCTAATTATGTTATCAAACTTCTAACTTCATTCCTAATTTGTTTTAACCCAAGAAGCATTGACAGTATTTACTCAAAACAAGAGGAACAAAATAACTTAAAAAAATTGTTAAGCACAAATGTGATTTTTAGGCTAAATGTGTCTTGCTAATGTTTTAATTTGATACTAAGTGGGTTAAGAAGGCACAAGCATCCAAATAAAGAGTCCATGTTTTGGCAGATTGACAGCTGGCTGCGCTAATTTAAAATATTGCACGGTTACGCTTACCGTTTATTAATCCCTACAGAAGGCTGATGTCCAGAAGCATGCAGTTACTGAATGTGAACAAAGATACAGCTGTTCAACCTTCAGCTGTTGTGGTTGAATTCGCAGCTAACGATGTGGTTGATGTGTAGATCATGAGTGCATGTGTTGTAAAATCAACGATGCTTTGTCCACAGCATCTTTCCTGTAACTTTACTTGAATGCTTCTGTAGTAAAATTAACGGTACAGCACTCAGCTGTACTCATGCTTCAACAAATGATAAGGGTTTCAGAGCAACAGGATTTATTACATTTGTTTTGGGTCTTATGTTAGTATGTTTATGTCTTTGCATTGATGAAGTACTTGCCAATTATCTTGTATGTAGGAGTGTCACTGTACACACACAATACAGTATATTTTCAAAAATAAGATATGTGATTTTATTAATATTTTCTGGAAAAATATGAATAAATGCTGTTTTCACTTTGATAAACTGCATTTAAAAAAAATAAAAAAATTGTACTCTGCATCCATATTCCAATTAAGAATTGGCTAGTACATGTATTAGGTATTCTTCTGCTTATCTATTTGTAAGGTGGTCCTCTTGCCAAAAACAATTATATGTCCATCTTATTTGTGTTTTCACAAATAGAATAAATGTTTCATGAAATCAAATGTTAATGTTAATCTGTGTTTTAAAAAATGTCCAGTGGTGAGAGTATTGTGCCACTGGACACAATACTCTCCAAAACCATTTGAGTCAATGTTCTCAAATGTTTTTTGAGAACATTGACTTGAATAATAAAGCAAGTGCAGCTCATTCAACACTGCTCTTTATGAGTCAACAAAAGTTGTGGCCTATTTATTTTTAAAGGTCGAAAACTTTTGGTACTTTATGCACAAAGGAGCCACAATATTTTCCCTCAAGGACAAGAGCTTGGAGCGAAAATATATTTCCATTTGTACTAATAAGTTGTCACATTTGATGAAATGTTTGGTTTTAGGTCATTTTCTAACGCACACACATCAAAATGACAATGCTGGTCAGAACTCGAGCAAAAATGAGAACTTTAATGTCTGAATGTGGCTTGAAAACCATTTTTTAATTGTTTTATTCAGGTTGTGTTCGACTGGGCTATATACTGAAAGCTTTTAATCTATAGTGTTTTTAAGTCTGAGCTATTGGTCACAGTTAGGTTTTTCTGTCTTTTTCATCCGACTTGAAAAAAATGACATGTAAATTTTCACAATTTGAATTCAAATTTAAGATGTACGCTTTGCTATCACTACTTCTAATATGACCTACATGTCTAAACACAATTGAAAAAGAAAAGTTGTAAAAAATTGTGACCTTTAAATTTGCGTGCTAATTTTTTTCTGAGATCGAATGAAACATATAAGCTGCCCTTTTAAATGTTTTAAACCTAATAGAACAAGATAATTTATTCCCAATTTGTATGAAACAAAAGGACAATTTTAAAAGAACATGTTAGATTTTCCCTCTAAAGAAGAAATTCAGAATTTCAACGCCGCTATAGCACACTGAAAGATCGGAAACAGGGTTAATCGGTGAATCTCCTACAGGTCGCAGGTGGTTATGAGCAACTATTATATTTTCTGTTACAAAATGAAGAGTCAAGTAAGTGCTTGAAATCTATAAAAATGTAATGTCGTTTGACTGAACCATAAGACCTACCAGAAACAGATGTGTTGTAAGTACTATATGTGAGCTGTCAGAAACTCTACACAAATAGACATAACCTCTGCTCAAGGTAAAGAAGCTTTGAAATTTACAGTGCTGTGTGAGTCACGCTTTTAAGTGAACAGCAGAGCTGAATCAGCCTGAACAAGGCTCCACTTCAGTCTTTAAACTGTTGTTGAAAGTTGCTTTGCAGACTATTTTAAAACTGGAGATGGAATATTATGCATTACAAGACACAATTGTTCAAATGGTATCTATCATCCACAGAGAGGCATAATTTTTTTATCTAGTTAGGAGCAAAAAAAAAAAGAACAGTAATTCTCATAATTTATAGCCACAGAGGATAAGGCAATAAAATTGCTACCATTAAATGAGGTTTTTAGAGATGAAATTAGTTTTCATGCAATTATGAGTCTCCACTAATTCTTGACACACTGGCACAAAGCATGGAGAGGAGGAGGTGGAGCACGTCAGCGCAGGGCACATTCGCACACACGCCCACGCACGCACACACCTCTGTGTTTTCACACACACACGCTCACACACGCACGTTTGAACACCCTTCTGCAGGCATGATTGAGTGTCGACGGTCTTGTTAGTACCTTGTCGTCACAGGAGAATGTAGTTAATTAAAAGTGCATGTGATGTTTATTAAGTTTGCTAGCAAGACATCCGCCCACACTTTCTCAATTCTTTTTTTCTTAACTTCATTAGCTGTAGCCAACACGTACATCTCCACAAACTCACTGTGGGTGATTGCTTTTTCACAAGCTTTGTGTGAGCAGACTTTTGCATAACCTTAAAAAGGGACGAATTTCATATCTATCAAAATAATCATATTCTCATTTTAGTAGTTAAAATCTATGCCGTGTGCATCCACGTGTGTTTATGGGCACTTGGGTATGTGCGTCTCGTGTGCTCGAGAGTAAAAGGTCCTTTGATTGAGGATGTCAAAGGTGGCTGCCCACGCAGCAATTAGAGGTGCCAGGAGAGTGAATGAATGTAGTGTAATTGTGGTTTTAGTGAAGGAGTTTTTAATAGAGGTGCAGAGACAGATGGCATGCATTCATTACGACACGATATTTTAACACATCTGATAGTGACGCTTCTTTCCATCTATTCCTCTAAATCCAGCTTTTTTTGTCATAGACTTCAGGAACTGTACAAAAGTCTACGCCACCCTTTATCGGACATGTTTCTTTTTTCTCCCCAATGACTAGGGACAAAATTATTAAATATGCTGGTATGGTACTCTTTTCACTGAGAAAAACTCAAGCCTAGTTCAGTGCGAGAATTGGTGAATGCATTTACTGCTTTGGAGGGGAATATCTTTCTCAAAAAGGAAAGTTCTGCTGCAGTCCAGACCTTTAAGACCTAGCTGAAGGAGCTGAAATATTAAAAATGCATCTTATCATCGGAACTCCTGAAATATATGATATTTCGTCCTTTCCCACCAGCCCAGCCACCCCCATGCTCCAGTTTCTTTTCAGAAGAGATTGAAAAGTCTCTTAGAGTCTTCCTTCTCATTTCTATGGCTGTCAGGGATCTCAATGGAGGAGGGAAAGAAAAGAGAGAGAATATTGCTAAGAGGAGGGAATATAGATCAAACACTTTATAATGTAGTCCAATGAAACTAGGAACTCCAAACACTATTACTGGCAATGACATGCTGCCAAATCACCATCAAAACCTTCTCCATCTGCTTTTGAGGAAATTGACTTCCTTTTTTTTTTTTTTGATAGAAGAGGCTTTTGACAGTCGCAGGGTGTGGCTGAAGAAAAAGAAAATCTGCTCAGAAATATATAAAAAAAATTCAGAATAGGGGGATGAGGCTCTAGATAAGAGGAGAAGATGAGCAGTAATTGTGTCTATTATAGCAGAGTCGAGAAAAGACAAGAAACGGTGAGAGGGGAGAAAGCAGGGAGGAGAGATATTAAAGTCAAGTCATATAGCTTTTAAAGGTCACCTGTGATATCTATGCAGCTGTATTAGTCTTTAACCGATACACACAGATGTCTCTATGAGCCAAGGCCAAAGATTTTTTTTGTTTCTTTCAATGCTTTGTGCCATCAAGTGTTCATATATGGTGAGAAATCATTTGAATTTGTAATGTGCTGAAAATCTACAGCTTACAGTGCCTTGTAAAAGTATTCACACCTCTTGAATCTTTATCACATTTGTTACGTTATAGCCTTGGACCTTAATGTATTTCATCGGCAGCTTTATGTGATAGTCAGACACAATGTACCAAACTATTGGACTGGAATCAGAATACAACATGTGATTTAGAACATTTTTGGTGGAAAACGATGGAAAAAGACGAGGTAACACAGAAAACAAGTCAGGGATACAGTAAAGATGTAAATTATAAACAGCTTCTTGAACAATATCCCAAGCTTTGATTGACATACTATGTATTTCAAGTGTCCATCAGTTTTTCTAAAAATTAACTTATTTATATTTACATAATACTTGTTGAAAACGTAATTAAAATTAAAAAATTTCAAGCTGTCCAGTCAAGAAAATCTAAAGTGCTGATTGTGGGTCGTATCATATGTAGGTCTGCAATGGATTATGTTGAATGTGATGATTTGCCAACATGCAGCACTCTACTTCTGGTGGAAAATTACCACGCTACATGCAAAGTCATTGGAGACACGTTTCAGAATTCTGTGTACAATTTTACAAAAAAGCTTTAACACTTTCCTGGCACTCCGAGGCGGGATTTTGTGTTGGACTGTCACATAAAATCCCAAAGAAATACCTATAAGTTTTTAGTTTAGATATGAAAAGAACATGAAAATGTCAGTGGGTAAGGAGGCCTTTTGCAGGACACTGCAAAAGGCACAAATTTCTCTCTACACGGAAAGGAACAAAGGAAAACGAGCATCTGTCTCAGAGGTAACAGCTGCCTCTGACCTATTTGTATCTCTCATCTCTATCAGCTTGTATATCTGATACATGGATGCATACGTGGCTAACCTGCTTTCACCTCTGTTTAGCTTTTATTTTTTTTCCTGTGCTTTCCGCTCTCCGTCTTTTACCAGTCCTTTCAATCAGATCACCCAAAGGACATTTATCAGCATCTCTTTTCTCTTGCGTCTTATCTGTTCTCCCTCCCTGCCTTCTGGGAAGATCTCTCATCTTTTGCTTCATGTTCTGAGTCATCAGCATTCCTCCACCAATTTCATGTTGCCCTTTTCTAATTTGGTTCAAAGAAGTCCCAGCATTCTCATTTACTAGCCTTCTTGCCTTTGTACTCTACCATCTTTTTTCTCCATTTTATTGCTCCTCAAGTGTTTCCCTCCTACTGTCTGTTTCTATCTATTCTCTTTTAAATGTTAGTCTTCATTCAGTCACCATTCCTCCCCACTCTTCTCTATCCCAAGCTTTGCTATCCTTTTCAAACTTTAATCACAACACTGCTCATTCTCAGTTGACTTTATCCTCTGTCCTGATTCTCACCTCCCTTTACTGCTTCTCTTTCACCTGCTGCTATACAGTCGGTGCAGCTGTCTGTGAGATAAGCCACCCCAGCGTAGAGCCATCAGCCTCCTGACAAGATACAGCTCGATGTGTTTAGGCATGACCCACAGTCAGGCAGCCATTGAACCTGTCAGAGAGCCACTGGCAGCTGGAGGCACAAGATGGCTGCCAGGCAAACCATGCAGGAGTTAAAGGATCGAATGAAGCATAAATTGTTGTTTGGACTCGCTGGGGAGGTCTGACCTTGTCCAGTTCGAGTAGGCTGTCAGGAGTTGTTGGTTAGATAAGTTTGACTAGGGGCCAAACACAGAAAGTCACTGGCAGTAACCAGGCACCAACATTAGATCCATATCTGAGACATTGCTCACTTATACACACTAACAGAAAAAAAAGAAAATAAACTCCATTAAAGGATTTAACAGATCATGTCCCAGAACCATAGACATGACAAGGCTTGTCCACTTGCACAAAATTACTTGTGCATACCATTTCACGTTAGAAGCCAACATCTTTCTCAATGGGGGGAAACACCCACACATCTTATGTTTGCTCCTAAGTACCTTAGCAGCCCACCCACTCTGCATCACACGGATTCACAGAGGAGTCCCGATGGGCCTGATTGTGTTGCATTTGTCTTGTAGTTGGGCTTGCGGCTCTTACCAATTAGCAGAGCAGAAGACAGAGATTTAAAACAGGATGACAACAGAGTGTTTTTTCATGCTACAAGTCACACAGGCCCCAAAAGCAAAGATCACAAGTAATCAGATCAGATTAATGTGCCAACACTGGCCAGATGACACATATATATCAACAACCTCTGCTTGTTAATTGGGACAAATGTTGATTGTTGTTTCTCAAGATTTCAGAATGAAAGGTTTCTTTTTGAGGCACCAAATACATGTGTGAGGCAGTTTATGTTATACATATGTTGCTAAATATGAATAACAGAAAACCAGTTTTACGTTGATGTCAGCAATCTATGTCATTAAATTAAATTAATGCTTGTTGAACACAACTATAACTATATATATATATATATATATATATATATATATATGTTTTCTTTTTTTTAGTTGATTTATGTTTTGAGTAACTTAAATCATTCCTGACTCTCTGTTTCCCCTGGAGTAGCCATACAAAGTGACACATAAACCTTTTTCTTTTAGCCACTGGCCTCTAGACCTGACAAAGACCTATATTTCTCTTGCTATCACAAATCCTGAGCAGCAAAATAAATCAAATTTGCCAAATTCACTGTAGAGAACTGCAAAGAAGAGTGATATCTTGGACTCACTAAGTCTTCTTTACAACCACTGGATCCTATCTACTTACCTGCTGGATGTTTGAAAAATGTCTGTCAGCAAAACCTCTGTTATTCCATCACAAATAAAACACAGTGGATATGAATGTCCTGTGTTCAATCCATGGTCTTTGGTCATTTGCTGCACCACTAATCCCAATAAATCTTAAAAAAAAAAAAAAAGATACATGAGTCTATGAAGATGTTAAAGGAGAACCTGTGAGCTACTGGAGGTTTCAATGTTACGTTAACATGGTGTCAGAAAGCAAGTCATAATTATTCAACTTGTGCAAGTTTATCATAGCTGGAAATGTCAGACAGGTTACACTACAGATGGTTGTTTACTGCCAAAAACAAGAATCCTCCCTCCCATCATAAATAGGTTTATTGGTTTTATACAGATCAGAATGTAAACCTTTCAAAAATGCAGCTGGGGCTGCAGAAACAAAGGGTGTGACAACTCAGAAAATGCGAGGGATATCAAAGGGATTACAACATCAATGAACACAGAGATGAAAATTTAAAGATTCTTTTGAAATCTATTAACATTTTTCAGTTGGGAGTCTTTTTACTTTCTTTTTCCCATGTTGGAAGCAACAGGTATATAGTAAAGACCTTTTGAAGGGAGGTAGTTTGTCATTTACCATAGTTACTCAATCCTACATGAATGCAAATTGCTGTTTTTAAGTACTGCTTCACTGTTGTTTGGGATTTATGATGGCTGACAAACACCAGCTGTGTATATCCTCATGAAATAAAAACTAATTATTTTGTGTGCACCGCTGCTTTTACTGCCTGGATTTATAGCTTTTCTTCTGCAAAGTTTCATAAATGAGAGCTCAGGTCAGCTATCTTAGTCTCACTTTGCTTATTTCAATTGTGCACCTAAACTGTTAAATTACTTTTTTGTCACAAATCCTTCTTTTCAAGAACCTATTTCTCTGCTTCCAAAGTACTGTGGAAAAGAAACTGGAGTCTAACTCAGAGTTTGAAGCATTTTAACATTTTCTATTTCAGAATTTATTTATCATGAGGAGGAGGCTAATTCTAAAAATCCAACTGTCTGACTGATTATCTCTACGAAGCAAAGGTTAAATATTTTCTTTATTGAAGTAAAAGTTATTAATCATGTGAACAAAGCAGAGCAACTTAAAGGCATACTTACACTGGAAGTACATATTGTCCATACTTAAGAAGGGTTTTTGTACAGGTACATCTAAAAACTTACAATATCAGGAAGAAGTTAGATATTTTTTGTCCGTTATTTCAGAAAGTGAAACTCATATTAGACAGATTAATTACAGATAAATAAAATATTTCAACCATTTATTCTGTTTTATGAATATGGATAAAAGAAAATAGAAACCCAACAATCAGTGTTCAAGAAAATTAATTGTGTAAATAAGTTAAATATCGGAAACTTGTGATGTCACACACTATTCAGCTAACAAGAAAAAAAAACATTCAAAACACCTGAAAAGGTTCTGTAAGCCTCTAAAAGGTCTCTCAGTCTGGGTCAGTAGGCTACAAAACCATGGGGAAAACTGCTGACTGAACAGATGTGCAGAAGACAGCCATTGAACCAGAGGCTTATCATCTCAATGTCATGTTGCCTTGATGCAGTAGCTCAGGCCAAAGGAGGCCTGTCCGCATACTGAATCCATAGAAGTGAGCATATTCTTCAGAAGTTTGACATTTTTGTTTTACACTATTCTTTTTTTTATACAATATCCTTCTTATATCCTTCCCCGAGACACTACATTTTCAGTTTTAATTATTTGTGAGCCATAATCATCAAAATTAAAATAAATTAAGGTTTAAAGGCTTAAAGAATACTGTCTTACATTTAGTTGCATGTAAAGTGTTATATATCAAATTGGGTTGATCACGGATGTAGCATAGTCATAATATAATCCAAATGAGCCAACTTTGCAATAAAAATATTTTAACACAATAACCAATCAGCATTTCATGGCAAGAACTCAACACATTTAGGGATCTAGTTGAAGATGACTTACCTTTGTGGTAACTGTGAGGATAAAATGCTTTACTGGTGTCAGAGGAGAATAGACGCCAGTAAAGCATGGTGTCTATTCCATGCTTTACTGGTGTAAAGCAGTAAAGCAGGTGGAGGATGACGGAAAAACAAAATATTTTGAATAACCACTTACAGAAAGGAAAGCAGAACGGTGTCTCTGAATGCACAATCACAAAGCAGATGTGCTACAGCAGCAGAAGACCACAATGGGTGCTCATGCGATCAGCTAAGAACAGGTAAATACGGCTGACAATTTACATCCTCGCCAAAATTGGGCAATGACAGTTAGCAAAAATGTTGACTTGATTAAAAAGTCTGGATTTCATCGGTGAAATCCAAACATTTGGGTTATACTTTGACCTAAACAACATAAATCTTGGAAAATCCCACCTTGTATCAACAGTGCAGGCTGCTGGCGGTAAAGTAGTATTAGTGGTTCTTAAATATATATTTCTACAGATTTCTATTTAGAAGTTGGAGATAAGGGTATTTTTTCCCCATTTGCTACTAGCTAAATGTTAACATAACTTGTAGGCGGGGGTGGTGCTTTTGAAGAGGAAGATTGGTCATTCTGGTAAAAATGAATTTGATGTGTTTTTGCTTGTCAAATGTTGTTCATGCAAGTGCACTGAGATTTGCTATGAGCTGCACAAAAGTAAACACCAAACCCCAGAAGTTAATGCACCTTTTTTGTCCATGTAAACGCTTAGGCGCAGATCTATTTCATATTTATGCATGAATCCATTTCTGTCTGTTCATCATTTATTTATGCATTTGAATAACCGAAAACTAAAGAGTTGGCTGAAGCAGAGCTTCCCATGATACGCTTCTGCTGACTGTCCCAAATGTTTTGTCAACAAATATGGGCTAGAGAAATATCTTGCTTCTTGCCCTGACTAAGAAACAGCCTGCAGAAAGATTTCTGATTCAAAAAAACATATTTTTCTCTCAAAGTTCAAAGCTTTTGGTACAAGAAAACACAGAAAATGATTCTGTTGGGAGTTGTTCAAGCTTTGAGTTAGTTTCTGACTGTTATGTTTGGACCATATGCAATGCTGCCTATTCCTCCCCAACTATTTTGTTCTTCCTTACTCACGTTTCCGCACTCTCACTTTCATTTGAGCTATTTTCCTGCTTATTTGTTTTCTTTGTAAGATGTGCACAGTCTGATATCTTCACTATCTTGGCTGCTTGCTAAGTTGTTTAAAAGAAGCAACCCCCCCAACGTTATACTGCCATGATCATATTTCACAATGTGCATGGTGCGTATATAGTTGTAAATGCTTTGTTGCACACTGTAAACTGAACTTGTTATATCTTAGTAGTGTTACGAGATATAGCTTGTAATACTACTAAGATTATTATATCACTCTGTAAAAGGACAAAACCTTTGGTGTATTGTTTTATAACCAACAATACTTGAAACCTTTCCACAACTTTCTCCCTAACCTGTAACCATAACCTTGGTCTTCATGACTCTCTCTGTTAACTGAATTTTTTTACTGAAATTAAATTGTGGTCAGTTGAGTTCTTTCTACATATCAGATGAGTTCTAAAAGTAATTTTTTTGCACTGTGTTTATTTGAGGTTATCATAGTGAAGGGAGCTAGCTTCAGATTTTTACTTTGTTGATTCAGAAACATTAAAAACGGTTTTTCCCCTTCCACCCAAATACATTGAATTTTTTATCATCGTGATTAATTATGAACAATTAAAAAGGGTGTGAATATTTTTTGTAAAGGACTGAATGATGTGTTTGCATGTCAAAGGGCTGAACTTCTCAACTTTCACAATGAAACCTCTCAGACAAATAAATAGCCTCTAGCTTTAGCAATTTCTGGAATATGTTTTCTTTCTTCTTCATTGCTCTTCTTCATGAGTCCAGAAGAAGAGCTTTTTAGTTATCTATTTTTCATGTTGCTTGTGCAGTTTTGTTTTTCTTTTTTTTTTTATCGGAGGAAAAAGTTTATTGTAAGCGTTCTATGACCCTCAAACCACTAAAAATATCCCCCTTAATACTATCCGCTACCTGCAAGCCTCCATCAACTCATTCACCCTCTCTTTGCCTCAGGAGAGATGTATGTATGAAACTGTGTATACGTGTGTGCGTGTGCGTGCACGCATATCTGCGTGTGAGTCTGCGTGTTTGTGCGTGTGGGCCATTAGCTTGTGCATGTGTGTATGTACTTGTGTATGCACGTTTGTGTGTCTTTGTAAGGCAAAAAAAAACAAAAAAAACTACTCATCTCCTCCCGGAACCAATGCTTCCTGAGTGAATTTCACTTTCAGAGGTACAATCTCCGCTCCAACAATAGCACTCCCTTTAAAACCTACCACACAGAACAAACTAGTGCAGATACATGAACATTTCAGAGAGCAAATATATTTGCACTGGCCTTCTGCTTGTCCTAGTTTAGAGGTGTTCAGTGCTCCCCAACTTATCTGATGGGGGTCGGGGGTAGGGAACAAACATGCACAGCTGTCCTCTCAAGAATGGGAGAATGGCATTAGTGAAGAAGTGGAGTAGAAGTAATACAAGGCGTTTGTGTGACACTCTGAGGAAAAGGGGGTTGGAGAGGGGTTATGGATGAGTGAGCTTTCTCTGTTTCTTTCTTCGTGTAAAGCTGAGCATATGTGATCTGCTTGTGGGTGTGTTCTTGTATTTTGTTGTATGCGTGCGTGTGGGTGTGTGTGTGTGTGTGTGACAGAGAGGGCTATGAGCTTTCATCTCTGAACTGACAGTACACTTACTAAATTTTCAATTGTGCTCCATCCTTTTGCTGATGATATTGTACTAAACATCTAAAACATACAAATAGTTATCCTAGCCAATTGTCATCCTCGCTTCCCTTTTTCATTTATCTCTGTTGCTACAATGAAAATGGCAATTTATTTTAAATAATGGCATAATCCTGCAGATGTTCAACTTTATATTTGGTCCCTTCCAGAGATGATGTGGTCCTATTGGCAATTGCCTGCAAAACTGGAACAGTTAGCAGGCGAGTGTGAAGTGGCCGGAATCATGTTTATATAGTAGCCAGTGACAAACAAATTAAACATCAAGATAGCGTTACTAAAAAATGAAAATATGCTAAAAATTCACTCTTTAGTCACCATTTTTTATCATAATGATTTTGTTTTTTTGCATACAGTCAAGATTTTAAAAAAAGGAAGTACACCACCTGCAATTTATTTATTTGTTTTTAATGGCATAATTAATCTGGAGTTTATCAAATTATACATTTTTTTTAAGACTGTATTCTTATTGCTGAAATGTAGGTAAGCTATCAATGCAGCATTTGCGAACACAAATTGAACACTATAGGCCATATGGCTGTTAGAACTTTACTTGAGTATAATAATCTGCATGCACTCTATCAGCTTTTATGTAGTGTAATATCTTAGCTATAGAAAATATTGTAACAATTCTGTGTTTTAGTTCTGCTGGGATCCATATGGTTATGTGTATATGTTATTAGTTGCATTGTGATCCTTATTGTTATGTGTAGAATGTTATGGGCCTCCCCTGTCCGACTCTTCTGGCTCCCACTCACATGTGTTAGACCTGTCATGTGGGTGGGGGATCGGTAGAGCGGCAGTACCAGGACCGGAAGTGGGGGGGAGTTCAGAGTGGGGTTAGCAGTGAAGCTATCAGTTGAATGTACCGGTTTGTTAGAGGCGTGAGCTGTAGCCTCAGGAATAGCAGCTCATGTTTATTCTAATAAACCCGGTTTGGTGGGACTACAGCTGCGGTGTTGGCGTCATTACAATATATAACCATGTAATCGTTTGACCCAAAAAATGCATAAATTCTAATTACTCTTAAATTGGTTTCACTATTACTATGGGAAACTTTTCCACAGTCTTCTATGCTAAAAGAGCAGCATGTTCGGTCTTTCTCATGTGCTGCTAGAGACGAGCAAACAGACAAGGCAGCACTACAAGCTACTTCAGGCTTTATATTAATCTATGGAACTGCGATAATTACATTGCCCTTGAAGCTTTGTATTTTCAGGACACCTTTAGTTTCCATATTGTAATTGTATTCTGTGAATCATAATCTGAATACCACAGTTGCAAAATGGCATGAGAGAATTCTTTCAAGCAAATCAATATAGTATTTTCTTCCACCTACAACTGAACAAATTACTTCAATAATTGCATTCTTGCGCTGTGGGATTGTGATGTAGTAACTGTATTTTAGCAGGTTGGAAAGGGAGCAAAAACCTCCAAAATCAATGCTTGAATTCCAGATACCACTCACTTATCTGTATCCTTTTCAAATTGTCTGCCGTCTGGCAGCAACATCTCATTCTGACTCTCACTGTGACTTGAATATATTACACCGGCTCAGAGTTGATGGGCAGACAGACTTTTATTTTTTATATTGCCTTACAAAATTATAAACACCTGCTACATTTGTTTCACTTTTTGTCTTTTGCAGACTCTTTCTGCCAGCTTTGCACATCTAGAGCAGAAATGTTCAAGCCCAACCACAGATTCTGAATTTGGATTTAGATCTGGATTTTGGGTTATTCTAACATTACTAGTCTTTGACTGAAGTAATTTAATTGTTGCTGGCTTTACATTTAAATTTGATTTACAGCATTGTAGATGTAGTTTAAAAACGTCCTTCTTCCTCATGTTTACTCCATCCATCCATCCATTTTCTGTTCACCCTTGTCCCTAATGGGGTCGGGAGTTGCTGGTGCCTATCTCCAGCTGCGTCTCATGTTTACTGTGTAACCTTAATGGATAATCCTGAACTGCAAACTTCTTATAGCTTTTCTTCAACAATAGCTTCTTTTTTGGTCCTCTCATATGTCAGATCATTAATAGGTTGTTCTGTCAACAAATTAATTCACCTATGCCAGGGATGTCCAAAGTGTGGCTCGGGGGCCATATGCGGTCCTCTGGAGGATTTCGTTTGGCCCCTTGCAAATACAGGGAGATATTTTTTACTAACAAATAAAATCTCCTTAAACATTTTTTAGGTATGAGTATTTTTCTTTTAGTCACATTTGTTTTCATTGATTACACTATTCAAAACAGCAATCGCTGCACAGTGTAAAAATAAAATAAACATGAAAACAGTGAACCCCAAAACGTTCTGGAAAATATATATCTGTCATTTAGTACAGCAACTGTGTATATTTTGGTTCAACAATGATTCTACAAAACTGCTTTAATAAAGTATTGTCAATTTAGTATATAATTGAAGAAACAAAAAGAAGTCTTCAGAATTTTTTTTTTCTTTTTTTCCAGCTTTAATTAAGAAAATAAATTGTGTCCATTTGGTTCTCTTAGTTAAACAATTTTGGCCCTAACAGGAAAAAATTTGTTAACCACTGAGGGGCTGTAGATCTCTGCAGCCCCTCTGAGTCACTGTGAGCCCTTTAGCTGCTTTCCTAATTTATGCTCTCATTCCTCATCCTGTCATTTTAGCTGGACAGTCATGTCTTGGTAGATTTGCAGTTATACTCTCTCCATTTTCAGATGATGGATTGAAAAGGGCTCCATGTTCAGAGTTTGGGATATAAGTTTATAACCTACCCAAAAATATATTCCTGTTGTAGCTGCTGTTTTCTTTGTTCTTCGTGATGCAGTTTGTTTGCTAGAGTACTCTAACAAAACTCTGAGCAGCGACAGAATGGCTAAACTAATACTGAGACTAAAGTACATTCAAGTTTCTATATTTAGCATATTTTAATATCCATGTGCTCTTTTTCTTCTTTTTTAGAATTATGTGCTGCCTATGGAAAATATAAGTAAAATACATTTCAATGGCTTAAAAGCACTTGTGCCTAACAATATGTGGAAACTACATCATGGGTTTTGAGTCTGTAATTAAAAGCAATTAAAAAAAACATACAAAAAGGTTTTTGTACCTTTTTCTGTTATTGTTTAAATTAATTATCTGAACTGCTTTGTTTAAAAAGTGCCGCACCAAACACTCATTCATTCTGTTAATAGTGCTACCAGTTGGAGAACATTATGGCAAGACTGCATATTCCTGGCAAATAATATGAAAAGAAAAACACTTTGATGATGCATTAGTATCATCAGAGTCCACCTCTTTCTAGGAATCTGGAACAAAACACATCTAGACATAAAACAGGAACAACTAGAACTCAACTCCTTTTCTCACTCTCTTTTTTGGTTGGCATATGCACTGCTCTGTGTTCTGTGTGTGGGCAGCCTTCCTGTGGAGTTGGCCTGGTCATATTGCCACTGAGCTGGCTAAAATGCTCCACAGGTCATGCCTTGTCTCTCCTTGTCAGCAAGTGCAGGTAACACCGTGTAATGTATCCCCCCTCTCACTATAACCCAATGGCCTGGGGTTCTGGCTCAGCTTCAGGTCGGCGTGTGCAGCAGAGCAAGGGCCATCCCCCTAATTGAATTATCGGAGTGCAAAAACAGGCATCAGACAGGATTCGTGTCAAACTTGCCCTGAAGCGTCCAGTCAGCCAGCTACAGTAAGCAGGCAGTGGCTTCTGGTTATTCAGGGGAAAAGAAAGAAAAAAAAAAAAAACAGATGCGATGCAGCAGACACAGATTTGTGTGGGTCCATCTGCGGGAAGTGTGTGTCTCTCTGTGTGCACACGGGTGAGGCCTGAGCCCACGTGTATGTGCTCAGGCACATGTGTCTGTGTGTGCCACGGAGCTCGAAGAGAGCACTCTAATTTCCGTTTTGCTGAAAAGTGTGATTGAACACGAACCCTTTCGCCGGCGGGTCGAAGCAGTCACACTCTGCAACAACACAAGAGGAGATAAAAAAGGGAGAAGTCTTATTTTGTCCCAAATTTTTCCTGCACTCTGTCTTTATACTGGCCTTTCTCTGCTTTTTCTCCTTTTCATTTCTACTACTCAAAGAGAATATCTTCTAGCCTTCACCGCATTGTGTGTTTTGTTTTCTATTTCTACCAATTCGCCATTTATCAGTAATACCATGTGTAGAGATTTAGCAAATCAGATTGCTTCCTGTGAGAATTAAAGCCTCTGGATGTCATCCTGCATGAATTTATATGTGCATGTATCTGTGTGTGTGTGTTGTTGACCATCTGGCCATGGACAGACCTAACTATAGTTACAATCGCAACAGATTAGAATGAGGTGGAGGGGAAAGCTCCTTTTCTCTCCTTCATTTAACTCATCCTTCCTTGTCTCCCTTGCTTCATTTAACCTGCTCTACTTCTTAACTTAATGTGTGTGGGGGTGTGTGTGCGTGTGTGATTGTGCAGTTATTACTCATTATGTGGGGACCTAAACGTTCACACTCTCTCACATTATGGGTGATTGTCATATTTTAGACAGAAAGAAAAACAAGTCTCTGTAATATAAAAGCCACTTTTATTGATGAGGCTATAGGATCGAGCATTGTTAGAGCTAATCTTTGATCTGGGTTAAAACAAGCTGCGTAATTTTCAACTAAAATGTGGTGAATTAATCAGAAACTTGGTTCATGATTCACAGAATGTAATAAATCTATGTGGAAAAAATCTATGAAATTTTTCCGAAATGAAATAAATTCAGTGATCGTAACCGATCCAATACTGGAAATATTTTTTTCTGATGGCATCTTTTCATAAAGTTTATGTAAATAATTTTTTGTAGCTCTAAAATATGATGTTTGGCCTTTCAGTCATGTAAAAATCAGTGTGTATCTGTGTGATTGTCTAAAGTGCCCTCGAGCTCAGGCTTCTTTTCCGAAATGTCACCAAGTGTGATTATGTTTTATCGGTCAGTAATTGAGAACAAGTCACCTATTGGCTGCTAAACTGCTGAATGTTAACCCCAAAGGATAACAGTGCTTCCAACGAGTGTGAACTCTCTGCCGATTAAAAAAGATTAATAAGGCTAATGGATGAAAAGCAATGTCACTTATGGCTGAAGCACTCAGACAAACAGCCGTGGCGGGGGGGGGGGGATCGAGAGAACACAGAAAGGCCAACACTGAGTGAGCGTGGAAAAGAGGGGAGGCAGAACATGTGTTGTGATTCCCTTCGTCTCTTCATCTGCTCCAGTCTGCTTGGCATTCACTCACCACGAGTGGCTGTGACCCCTGTTTTGGCATGCAGCGAGAGTAAGCTGTGCCTGTGTGTGTGTGTGCGTGTGTGTGTGGGGGTGGACGGATGCTCTGGTGCATTATAACTCCACGGGTCTGTGCTCGTTTGTATGTGTGACTGCGTTTGTTGAAAATTGGCTCAGTGTGGAAGGAGCTAAGTAGGAGTCAACTGGAAAATGATTCTGGGCAGTTTGTCTCACGTGTCCACGGTGACGTAGTTGCTGCAGAGCTGCTCCGTCTTCTTTCAGGGGGCGGGCCATGGGGGACAGAATGTGTGTCGCTGACTGACTGATTCCCCTTTGTAAAAATGTGTCTTTACTAGATGATGTGCTCAGTGCACTTGAGAAAAAAATGATAGAGCACTATGAATTGACCTTGATGGGAAGATGAGAGGAATTTCTCTTTTTTAAAATCATTCCTTTTGAATTATTTGGTGCTGTTATACACATTATCCTTGAAGTTTGATGAGATTTATTAGATTGATGTTACTGTGGTTTTCAATGATCTGTGTTTCATGGTTCACACTGGATCACAGTATATCTGTTTCCTGAAGTAATCTATATTGTTGTGGTAGTACAATGTCAGTCAAGTTCAACTGGCTGCTTAAATTACAGGTAGAAACAATGCTGCCTATACGCACCGAGTCCCTTCAAATATTGAATATCAAACAACTCCACTGGTGTACCAAGATGTCACTTTATTAAAAATGAGGCATAACATCTCCAGATAGTGGAGCTGTACAATAAGACCCTCAGTGAGGACATTTAAAAACTGGGACATTATCCCAGTTTTTAACACTATCATTTAAAAACTGGGATTGTAATTATTTATTTTGAAAAAAAAAAGAAAACTTCAGTTATGTTTTTAAAAAAGAAAGAACTGAGGACATTAAATCTATTCAGGATTTTATTTATCCATAAAAGGCCAGAACTGTATAGACCAGTTTAGTCATATTCAATAAATTATAAAGTGATCCGATGATGCTTGTTTGTCAGGTTAAAAGTTCTCTTTTAAAGTAACAACTGAAATAGCAGCAATTAAAATAAAAATTTCATTAAGCTCAAATATGTGGATATTTTTTTCCATTGGTCTCATGTAATATTCTAACCTTGTGCGGAATTATATCATGTTTTCATTGTGTAAGCAGAAAATCATCCTACTTAAAAGAAATACAGATTTCAAAACACGAATCTATGTGTAATTAACGTATATACTGTTTTTCAGTTTGTGAAATGAATTAATAAAATAACTATATATATATATATATATATATATATATAGAGAGAGAGAGAGAGAGAGATTTTTATTATTATTATTAAATGTTGAGTGAACTTAAGAAGCTAGTCATCAACAAGCTTGTGACATAATTCTACCCAGATATTTAGATATTGTTTTTTTCTTTTAACCTTTTAAATTGCTTCTTTGTGTAACATCAGCCTTTAAGCATCGTCAACAAATTTAGAGTTGAGTTTAGGGTTTTGTATATTTCTAAAGTAGTTTTGATGTATGTTTGGAACCATTGTGCATGAAACACATAACTGTGTTCAACCTACTGCTATATGACTAAAACTGTCACACTCAGCATGGAGAGGAAACCAGTTATGTTCAGGAACAACCCGGTACTACTTTGGCGAAAGCCTGACATAAAGTGAAAACTACTGCAACACTATTGACATTGCATCTTCTTGGAATAAAAAGAAGGGGTCAAACAAAATATATAAGAAAAACATAACTGAAAGAAAAAGATTAAAATGATTCAAGGACAATAATGTGGCAAGAAATAACTGGAAGTATAGAAATATGCATATATCCTGAAGGAATGATTCACAGTCCTTTGGAGTGCATGTTGAATTGTTTCCAAGTTAGCACCTGGAATGGAGGGCAGAAGGAGCGATAGAAGAAACAAGGGGTACAAATGAGAACAGACAAATTAAATGGGGAAAAAAAACAAGAACAGTAACCATATGGCACAGTGATTTACCCATTAAAACATACCAAAAAGCTGTAACTCAATACACTGTTATGTGAAAGTACTGAGACCAAATTCATCTGGCCTAGTTTGCTCATCAATAGCTTAAGTTGTGTCAATTTTGCACACCCACGAGGGGACCTGTAAGGTATCTCAGTGTGTGGAAAAACCAAGATTTTAATGACTTGGCACTCCAGCAATGCATGTCCTGTAAAACAATTTCCATTTAAAAGTGGCCCCAAACACACAACAGACAAGCCAGATCACAAGTCCAAACAGCAGGAGAGGAAAAAACTAAAGAAATACTGTGTTAGGTGATGACTTTGATGCAGACGACACAAGAGCTGTGTGAACACAAGTGCAAATATCTTGTAGCCGATTTACCTTCGCCACTGACATTGCATTTCAAACCCACAATAAGTTGAACATTAGTTCTATATTTCTCCCTTGTTTGAATGTTTTTGGCAAGGCTAGCGCATCAGAAACATCTGGGATTAGCTTACAAGAAGATCGTGGCTTGGCATAAAATACAGCCTTTCAAAACCCTGCATGCTCCCCAAGAAGCATCACTGTGACGAGGTGGAAGTGACAGAAATTTTTACGCTGAGGATACAATGAGATGAGTCATATGAAGGGTTTCTAGACACAGAAAGGAAATCAGGGCAGCATAGCTTTGCACTGGTGACTTGGTTAATAACATGCAATGATGCACATGAAAACATATGCCGGGAAAGGCATGGCAGTAAGAAGTCAGGCCTCTGAAGAAAACACAGACTAAGGGATTGTAAAAAAAAAAAAAAAAAAAAAAAGCCATTTCAAAACTAAGTAATGGATTGACAAAAAAGAAACTGGCATAGTTTAAGATGAAGCGCCAAGGACTTTCATAAAGAATGCTCACAATTTTGTAATGCTTATTTCTTTTAGTGTGAAGTGAAATAAAGCTGAAAAACCCATCTACACGGCAACCTCCACCTTGAAGCCCTTACCTTAGCCCTCTACTGAAATTGCATGGGTCTTGCAAGGACATTGAATGAAGCCTCTCTGAATTACAAATAATAAAATGTTATTTTTCAAAGCAGCAAGTGGCGTGAGTACCTTGACAACAAAAATATAACTGATCGTCAATTTTTTTTTAAAAAAAGAACTTTTTTATATTTCAGTGTCGTGCACATGAGCGCAGATTTGTCCATCAAGTTCTTTCAGTATTAGATGAAATCAAAATTGGACACTTGTGGCCGAGGTTTTTGTTTGGCTTCAATTTAGTCAGAGGGGGAGAAAAAACATGAGGGCGGAGGATACATTCTCTGAATTGCTGTCTTTCATTCTTTGAAAATTGAATTTATAATTTTCAAATGTGGTGCGAGAGGATTTTTTTTTTTATCAAACGGAAACAATGGCGTACAAAAATTCACAAAGTAATTACCTATTTTCCGTTGGTAGCTGATGTAAAACAGGACTGTACACTGACCTCTCACCCAGTGCCAGCTCTGCATGATTTAAAGGTGCTTGAATACATGTTGTAGCCATAGTTACCTTACTTATAAAAACATTGTTACTGCAGAGAAGGTTTCAGGTTGAATCTCAGAGGGAGAAAAACAATGAGACAGAAAAGTAAGTTGTGACAAAATAATTCACGTTCAGATGTAAAAAGGGAGGCAGTTTTGTAGAATCTATGTTGTTTAGATGTTTGATCAGAATCAAACTGATTTTAACAGGTTACAGCGAGTTATCAACCTTTATGATAAAATGTCACTTTTATGGCATCTAAATTACTTAATTGTATCATGTAAAGTGATAACATTAACATACAATTAATAACCAGGCTATTCAAATGTATTATTCAACATTTTATCAAATAACATTGTAACCACAACATTCAAGATATTACATTTGGATTTTATTTTGCATCGCAGGATAGCACAATCACAAAAATGTGAAATAGAAAGAAAGGGGATGAACACATTGTTTTGTTTTTTTTTTAGAATAAAAAAGTATTAGGTGTAAATGTTTTTTGATATAAAAAAACCAACTATCTTCAGGAGGCGCCTAATTAGTGAACAGTATCCTCTTGTGGACCCACAACCCTATAAAACATTTTGATATCACCATCATGCTGTGGAAGAAAACCAGAAAGGCCTTGGACTAGGGCAGAGGTTCACCCTCATTCTGGACAATGATCCTAAACTGACAGCATTAAAATGGTGAAAATTGCCCAGTAAAAGACCAGACCTAAATCCAGTTGAAAATCTGTGGCAAGACTTGAAAAGTAGTATCAATAAATGCTTGCTCAACACTTCAGTCTTTATATGTGCTAAGCTGGTAGAGACATAGTAACGCCAGTTGTACAAATAGTGGTTCTACAAAGCATTGACTTGGCTTTATGATACACATGTATGCCACCCCTTTCTTCTTATTTCTGAATTATTTGTGATAGATGATATGTCCCCTTCTTCCACCTCACACTTATCCAGTGCACTTCTGCAGTGCTTGGTGTTGGTACGTCACATAGAATCACAAAAGGTGCAAATATTTTTGCAGGATAATGTAGAGAAGAACATTTTTACAAGACAGAACTAGTGGGAAGCAGCAATATTGATAAACAACATTCTGCACTTGCAATGCGGCAGCTGTGTACATCTGTGCATGTTGGCACGTTTAACTAAATTTTCTGATAAATTTTTAAAGTCATGTTTTCCAATCTACAATAACTTACCAAATGAAAATTAGCATTAGGAAATTTGTGGAAGTCTTACTAATTGAACTCTGTGTATTCACAAGAGAAACAGCCTGGAGAGAGCCTGTGTAATTATAATACTAGAAAAAAGTAAAAGCTGTAATAAAGCTGACTCTTTTTTTTCTCATAATGCAGCGAATATCGCTCTCGTATGGCTCAATAATATTTTTCCTTTATGCGCATAAGTAATTTTCACCCGTCAGATACAATTAATATGAACCAGTCAGTAAAGGGCTGCAGATAACACCACAGCGCTAAATGGAGATGAGCACAGTGAGTCAGTGTAATTGATGTGCTAAACAGGCAGTTCCACTTTGTAGGTCTCAATAAGTAGCCACAGTGCCATCTAGAGGCATCTTAGGAGATAGCGAGCTTAAAAACTAAAGTTTGAAAGAGAAGTTCCGGTGCAGGGATGTGTTGACCTGTAGTCTGCCTGAACTACAGGTCAACAAAAGTGTAAAAAAAAATAAAAAGGCTTAGTTTGACACACATACAAACTACACTACATCGCAGACAAACAAGAAAACAGTTTACCTAAGCAAGCGAAAGTGAGTGAGAATATGAAAAGATCGCATACAAAATATTAATGTTTCTTCATATGGAGATATCCAAATGAAAGCACAAAGTGATACTTATGAAAAATAAATAGTTTATGTGTATTTGTTTATGCAGTATTTTATTTAAACATGGTACATTGACATACATGTTTTTATGCAAATAATTTACAAAACTTTTACTTACTCTCACCACATCTGTGCAGCCGCACATCACGCTCTAAGCAAATCCAGCTTCTACTTGTTTTCAGGTTACCTCAGAGCTGCCATGTACATACCCCTTTAGTCTTCAAGTGGACAACAAAAAAAAATCCAAACAGAAAATGCTCATTAACAGCGTCATAGAAATATTAGAATACAAATGTGAAACGTTGTTTAAATAAAATCTTTACACATTACACAATCAGCGTTTTTGATAAGTAAATATATTTTCATTTTAATATTATGTATTTCTTAATATACATTTCTATTGTCATACTGGCACCATGTGTGTCCCTAAACAGAAACATGTTGATGATGCTTTGAGACTTTAATAAAAAGATTTTTTTGTTCTGCAGCATGAAACTGCAGCTTTTGCCCACTCTGTATATGCACTGGCTAATGGAGGGCTTTAGAAGTTGACCAAGCAGTTGACTTTTAAAACACTTGTTGTTTCAGCAGACCTCTGCCTATGCATGATGGTGTGTGTGGGCCTGAACTAAAAGCTGCAAAGCTCAAAATCGTCTGGATAACATTTTCACTCAGACACATGCAAACCGTATGGTAAAAGTAAATGTGTGCATAAATATGCAGCTGTACTACTGAACATAAAAAGTGAAAATATGAATACAGTTTCGAATCTGAAGGCTTTGCACTTAAGTCTCTAAGCCCAGCTCTCTCATGTACCTTTTCTGTTTACCACACTCGTTGGATTTGCATCTCACATGATTTTTGGTTTTAGAAGTCTGTGCACATGATTGCATAAAAGTCTCACTAAGCATTCACAACTTCAGATATGATTCCACATGACTTTAAAAGCCACTGTGATCAGGGTGGGATTTTGCTGAGTGCTGAGACAGAATATTTCATTTTGATAATTTAGAAAATGTTTCTCTCTTATGAAATTGGGCTGCAAATGACTGTCATTAGATGAGGAAAACAAAGGCTAAAAAAGTTAAGTAAAAAAAATAAATAAGCATAGGAAGTAAAATGAAAAATCAAAACATTTGCACAAGCATTTGCAAATATGTTTATTTTATGAGAGCATCCAGTTTGCCACTGGGTTAAACAGTCTCATGAAAGTCATTTGTGTCTGGACGACGGCCAATAGTGTCATCTGTGTGTCCCAATTTTGTGGAGCATCAATGTTTGGTCAGCAGATGGATTGGAATTAGGGGCACTTATGTTGATCACTACATCTGAATTCATTACATGACATGACACAATAATGTGATTTTGGAGTTTTTAAATTTTTTCCATTTAAAACAAAACTTGGACAAACATGACCAAACGACTTACTAACAAACAGCACAAATGCAAAAAAAAACAAAAACAAGGTTGAGCAATGACCAAACTGAACAAATGAAACTCTGTCATGTAGTCAGTTTCAGAATTTTTCAAACATCTTTACATGAAACCTCAAGTGGAATTTAAATTAGATTTTTTTTGTAGATGTATCTGTGCCAGTTACTTCAAATAACAATTACTTTATAAAATAATATTGAGTCCCATCATTTTGCTATGGTGAAAAGTTCTAAAATGTTATCATTATTATTAAACCATCAGATGGATATGACAACCACATGCAACACATGCGGTGGAAGTCAACATGGTTACAAATAAAGAACAAGAGGCTCAAATTAATTGCAAGAAATAAATATAAAAAGCAATTTGTTTTAAACTTGGTGAAGTTTTCATTGTTTTAGTACAAATAATTTAAAACTGTACTACTAAGTCAAAGTTATCTTTATTGGATTTGAAATAAAAATAAAGAGAATAAAACACAAATTATTCCTACACCTAAATGTGGAAAACAAATACAGCTGCCAGTCAAATATTCTTCATGGTTTTATTTAGCATTTGCACATAAACATGAGATGAACTTTTTAGTACAGATTAATTAGAAACGTAATCAATTACCTTGAGACATGTGTTATCTGGGAAATAAATAACATTTCATAAGAAATATGAACCAGATTATAGCACTGACATGTACACAGAGCCTTTTAAGTCACTTCTGACCTCTAGTGGAGGACATCAGTAGTAAAATCTCATCTCCCAAATGGCTCAAAATCAGCATCAGAGCATGAAGAGATTGTAATAATTATCGTTTTCTAAGCTTTGCCATACTTAACTCCTCTTTCATAGATGTGTGTTACTTTGCTGATCCAGCCATGCATCAAATTTGGACAATCCAGGGTTGATTAACAGAACAGGGTTGGGTTATATCAGCTTAGTTCAGCATACACACTGCAGAAAATGTCCAGTAAAGTCTATTCAGGTTCTTGCATAGTTCTCATCATGATCTTTGAAGATAGATGAATCTCCTGTTCTCTAACCCAACAAACTGAGTCTCAACTTTTGAGCCAATGTTTGCTAAAAACAACCAAACGCCTGCACTAGCAACATAAATCAAGCATTTCTATTTAAAACATAAAGCAAATCATTGTGTGTACAAGGTTATGCAGAAATGTTGAAACATATACTGTACCTTCTCAGTGTGCAGTCAGGTTCTCTAGAGTCCTGCTGATGACCTGTTTATTGGACTCATAT
>CAEGAG010065964.1:0-68482 GCA_903067065.1 Brachyrhaphis terrabensis
AACTTTTAAAATGGATTCCCAGCAAAGTGACACATTTTTAGAAATACAAATCTATATTTCTTTGTTAACTCACCGTTTATTCTCCGATTTGTCAGCGGTTTCTTTAGCGATTTGATTCCCCCCTAAAGGTATTTCAGACTTTTTTTTTTTTTTTTTTGTCTTGCTCACCTTTTCCGAGCGCATCGTTGGGTTTTAACGTTTCCAACCGGCAGAAAGTCCAGCAAAGCAACCGCTGATTTAAAAAAAAACCAAAAGATCTCCAGCGTTGACTCCCTCATTAAAATACTCAAGGAAGCGTAAAGAAGTTGTGCCTCACTTTTAAAAACAACATCTCCCTTTCTTTCTTCTCCCGGAGAGCCACAGAAACGCAGCGCGGATGGTGATGAAGACAAACTGACTGAAACTCCCTGAGTGCATCAAGAAAGGAGGAGTTTGATTTTCTGAGAGAGAGAGAGAGTCAGACATCACAGGATTGTATTTTAATGGGTTTAATACAATAAACAAAATAGTCTTCCTTTTGTCTTTTATCAATCAATCAATGAAATTTTATTTGTATAGCACATTTCAGCAGCAAGCATTTCAAAGTGCTTTACATCATAACAAACAAAAAACCAAGTCATGCAACATAGAATCAACAATCATGTTTAGATTCAGTTCCATCATTAAATTTGTAATTGATTACGTTTCAAATACAATTCTAAACAGGTGGGTTTTTAGTCGAGATTTAAAGGAAGTCAGTGTTTCAGCTGTTTTACAGTTTTCTGGAAGTTTGTTCCAAATTTGTGGTGCATAGATGCTGAATGCTGCTTCTCCTCGTTTGGTTCTGGTTCTGGGGATGCAGAGCAGCTTTAAAGAGAAATACGTTTGAGTATTTGGGGATTTGAGATTCATACATCTTTGTGCTTCTGCAAACTGATCTGTTTTGTGTTTCTTTCTTTTTGTTATAAAGAAATAAAATGTGTCCAAAGATTAAAATACTTTTTTTTTCCTGGTGATTTCTGGCTGAAATTTGTTTCAAACTGTGTATTTGAAACAAAATATACAGTTTGATTTGGTTCATATTTTGTAGGAACCAAATGACTTGGTAGTAATTTCAAAGCAGCTGGTGTGCAACTGTATGGTTAAGTTTATATAAAGCGACTCATGTTAACATTTTTATGTTTTTATTCTCAGTTGCAGACATTTCAGGTCCCGTCATGTGATAACAAGCAGGATCTAATGAGTGGAGTGGCCATTGCTCACGTACTCTACAGAATGTAAGCATTGTCTACTTATAGACTTTATGCTCTTCTGATTCGTGCAAAGGAAGGACTTAAATCAAATGTTTTAAAAAACAACTAATTTACAGTTCTGCTGAGAAGTTTACATCCTCTCTTATCAGTATAAATGGACGACCGTCTCTGAATGGTTCAACTTCCTCTCAAATCAAAAGCTAGATGATTGAAACTTGGATACAATCAGGAGTTTACATATTCAGCTTCCCTGAAGATTTATGGAATAAGCTTTAATTAGGTTGGACCAAAACCAGAAAACCAACCATTCTAAATGAGGTCTATCGTTTCTCATAAAGGTCAAATATCCAATCAGAACTTTATCAGAATGTTGTTAATGACTATAATATGTGTATATTTGAAACATGTACATATAATATTGACCCATTGTGGGATAGAATTTCTTTTGCATACATTTAGAATTGCATAATTATTCAAGCCTGGGTAAAAAATGGTTCTAATTAAGAGTGCACCGATTTCTGGCTGATCAGTGGTATTTTTAAAAGCCTGATTTTGATTTTAGCCGATGCCGATTGTTTTTCTTTGCTTTTTTTGTCTCATTTTAACAGCAAAGTCATTAAGGGTGTTTTCACACCTGATAGTCCGGTAGACTCGGTTTCAGCTGGTGTGGTTCTCTTTCACTCTACATTGTGTCAAACCAGCCAGACCTTTGGAAAAACCTGTTCCCCTCCTCACCTGTGGTGGCGCTGCACCAAGACTCGCTCCAGGATGTGATGCATAGCTCTCTGAAGAAGACACTGAGCACAAACTCCTTCTTCATGAAATGCAAACCAAAATGTAGTGGTGTCATATTTTAGTGATTGTAGGATTTCTCTTTTGTTGTTGGTAAACTAAAACGAGCCATTTCTCCCGCTAGAATTAGAATATTGCGTTTGTTTTGGTTGTACTTACCCAGAATGCCCTGGGTAAGTGCAGTACATTATAGTCCACTTCCTGCTTTTGGATTGGTCTCCGGTTCACTTGGCGTTCACGTATGCATTTGAATCAAGACCCCGGCTTGTAGGAAAAAGGTTTTTTGTTTGTTTTTTTTGGTCCGTGTCCGAGCAGCTTGCTTCAAAAATGTTCTAACATCACCCTGTTGTTCCACTTCAGGACACTTTGACTGTTTTTTCTCCCCTTCTCATTATTCCCATGTCATGTAACTTTAATGAGCATCTTTACTCGAATGCTACTGTGTTTAAAAGACCAAAGGCTGTGTTACTGCAACTGCTTCCTGTGGACTATGAAGTCCAGAGAGATGTATTGTGACTGCAGCTCTGCGTTCTCATTAACAGAGACCCCTCTTGGTTTAATGAGACGTGGCTTGGCAGGATCAAGGAGGAGAGCGAGGTCAACTGGCGCCTTAAAGTAACGTTTGAAGAGCAGCAGAACATCCCTTTTGTTTTTGTTGTCTTTGACTAAAACTAAAAAAAAAATAAAATCACAGTGCCAACTCCTGTTTCTGTTTTTCTAGGTCAGCAACTTGAAGAAGGTCCTGAAAAGCATGCTGGAGTATTACCATGATGTAAGACTTTTTTTTTTTTTTATCGGTTCCTCTCAATGAATCAGAGTATCGTCAAAAGTTAATCTAGTTCAGTGATTTAATTCAAAACAGGAAGCTCATGTTGTTTATAATCATTCCAGACAAATTGATTTTTGAAATGTTTATTTTTGGTTATTTTTTGGCTTTGTTGTTTCTCATCTTCTGTACATTACTCAAAGGTTTAGAGTGCACACCTGGTGGAAATGCACGTCTGCTGAGCTCCTTATAGAAGCTGCTTCTCAGTGCAATGTTGGTAAAAACGTGGTTAGGGTTAATAGAGGAGCTATGTTGTGATGACTTACACTGAAGGTGGAGTTTCTTAAAGAGACAGAGGCCCAATTTCAAGGCTTAAATTATAAAGTCAAATTTGTTTGACTTTGATACAGACAGCATTTTTATCATTATCGTTGGCTGTGAGCCATGTTTTCAAATTGAAATACTGCAAGAAAAAAAGAAAAAACTTTTTGACAATGTTCTGATTCTTTGAGCTGCGCCCTTACTTCTCTAGTTCTGTTTGGTTCGTGGCTGTGCTTGAACATGTGACCTTTGACCTTCTCGTGTCGCGGCCAGGTGCTCGGTCAGCAGGTGTCCGACGAGCATTTACCAGATGTGAACCTCATAGGCGAGCTGGGAGACGTGACGGAGCTGGGAAAGCTGCTGCAGCTCGTGTTGGGCTGCGCCGTCAGCTGCGAAAAGAAACAAGGTAAATAAATGAAATCCACGCATCAACCTGTGAAAAATGATCCACGAGATTATTTTAACTCTCAAACACATGAATGACGCTTTTTCCCTACTTCCCAGAATAAACTTTAAAACATTAAAGTTTGAACCGTCGGTTTAATGAACCCGGTTTCATTTTAGGAAAGATTATTTGCGTTAATCTGCGTCTGGCTGCACATCGACGGCTTTTGTTGTCATCATCTTCCAAACAGAGCAAATCCAGCAGATTATGACACTTGAGGAATCTGTCCAGCACGTTGTGATGACAGCCATTCAGGAGGTGAGTGAGCACCCTGACTTATCCTCTCCTTGCTCTCTCTCTTTTTGTTTTTTTATTTGTTTTTTGTTTTAATCCAGATGTTAGTCATGGGTGTAATTCATACGCATAAACATTTAGACTGAAATAATTCCCCCCAAATCCTGCTTTGTGCAGTTCTAAGAATAGATTTGGTGCTTTTGAGGGCCAATTCTGTAGGAGTTGATTAATATTAAGCTTAGGAAGATTGCCTTCAAATGAAAGATATTAATAAATCTGAGCAAACCTGCATCTGCCAATGCAGTTCTTGTCAGTTTTTATCTGTCACTTGAGCTCATTTCCTGCTGCTTGGTTTCAGCTTTTAGCGAAGGAACCGTCATCTGAACCAGGAAGTCCAGAGACATATGGAGACTTTGACTACCAGGTAAATATCACAAAGTCAGTACAGGAAAATTATGAAGCAGAGGATCGTCTGTATTTATGTTTGTGAGGTGAAAGGGGTGAGAAAATAAAAGCAACAACCCTTAAATAGTCAGATTTGGGGGGGTTTCTGGATGTTGTTCATCGTACATCCAAAACTTAAAAAGAGATTTTGCACTTTTTCTGTATTTAAAAACAGGCATCTAGTTTTCAATTTGTTTTGTTTTTTGTTTGACTGAACAAATTTATTTTTATGAAATGGAACAAAATTTGGGTCTTTTTCTTTCAAAACACAAAGTCTTACCAAGATTTCTTTTGTCTAGTGGGTGAAAATATCCCAGTACACTTGAAATACGACAAAACTAACCTACATGTAACATTTCACCAATATATAGGAGCATGACTTAAGTCAATAATTCTTTAATATAAATTTGATAAAGTACTAGTTCATCTGGCAGATTATTTTCACTTAAACTGAGACATTTTTGTCTTTTATAAGATCAAAAAATGCCAGTGAAACTAGTACTTTTTAATCAATATCCAGAAATATTTTTGCTGAAATGTTGTTAGTACTTTAGTTTTGTCTTTGTTCAAGTAAACTAAGACAAAAGCAACGAATACTTTTGTAACATTTGGTGTTTTTGTAGTGTGTCATGTAGGCCTGTCACAATAAATCAATTAATCGCATGAAAAATTAAAAGAAACTCAATCATTTTCATTTGTATGGTTTAGCGTTTTTCTCTTTTTTTTCTCTCTTTTTACCAAAAATTGAATGATAAAAGTCTTTAGTCTGGTGTTTTGGTCCCATTTTGTTTACAGCGACTTCATAATTCATTTTATTTGCTGTTTCTGTTGATATTTAAAATGTCTTCAAGTTCCAGTGTTTAAATGTTCTTTAGAATTTAAAGTTTATTGATAATTGAGGATGTGTTCTTGCATTATTATTATTATAAAAATGAAAACGATCTCAAAACAACAATATTGTTTAGCGCAGTAAGGTCTGGGTTAATTAATTGTCCAGCAAAATTATCGTGACAGACTTAGTGCCATATTCAGCCAAACTTACTAAATTCAATAAAGGCTGATTTGGCTTTACTATTTACTTCTTCTCAGTAAAAGTCTCTAGTTTTACACGTTGTTAAACCTCGGTTATAAAAACAGGAATGATTTTTGTTATACTTTACGTTTTCTATTGTAAAAAAATAACATCTGTAATAGTTTTAATCTGACTACAAATAAAATGTATCCGTTTGCACTGAACACCTGTGCTGGACGCGGTAATTTTTTATTTTTTAAACAACTTTTAAGTTGCAGTTGAAGAAGAGCTTTTCAAACTATTAAACTTCACAGTTGCGCTCATTGTGTTGCGCTCTCAATGCAGGGAAGTTTGTGGTAACGTGTGAAACTGTGAGCGCTCGCGTTGCTCTCCTGACGCGGCGGTCTCTCCTTTGATTCTCTGACGTGACGTCTCTTCTCTGCACTCTTTCAGTCCAGGAAGTATTACTTTCTGAGTGAGGAAGCTGGCGAGAAGGAGGACCTGACGCAGCGCTGCAGAGACCTCGAGCGTCAGGTCAGTCGGCTAAACGGAGTTCACGTGCTTTTTAGCAAACGTTTCCATCTCTAGTAAAGTCAGAATCAGTTTTTTTTACGAAGCTCTTCTCTGCGTTGAGATTATCAGAACTTTTTTCTCTTTGGCTTCTATTGGTTACCCTGCAGGATATTATCTTTCTCTCTGCTTATTTGTGACTTCTTTTTTTTCCCCTCTTCCCCCTTTAACACACTTTCTTGTCAGCAGTTGCATAACATCTAGATGAAACTGACACATTGCCTTGGGATGGATCGGTAGCCAACAATAATTTGTGCTTGCTCTCAGCCCACCTGTTTGTTTACTTGCTCGGCCCACACGTTGGGAATTAGTCAGCGGTGTTGTTTTAGGAGCTATTTGCTGTTACTGGCCCGGCGCTGCAAACACGCAATCTGTCCTAAAAAGTTCAGCGCGGGCTTATGCTGCCTGGAAAACGCGTCCCGTTTGAAAAGTTTCCACTTGTGTTTTTTTCTGATAGTTAAAAGATCAAAATTGTTGGAGTTGTTTCCAACTTAAAAAAGTACAGCAGCAGTTCCAGTATAAGCATTCTTGTCGTATCTAATCTTAGCATGAGGATCTGGTTTAAACCCTCGGGGAAGGGGATAAGTGGAACTCTGTGAGGGAATATTGAACATCAGCTGACTGAGCAGCAGTGACGACAGAGCATGAGAAGTGACAGAAGCTCGTGTTTTAAAGACCTTCTTTGCACTAAAGCGCGGTGAGTTTCTTTTGTGTTATCTCATAGGTTTTCTCTAAATAAATCAGCTTGAAGTTGAACAAATATCTTCACATTCACACACTTAGGAATATTTTGCCTTGAGGATTTTTGTTCTTTATTTGTCTTTTATGTAGTCAAAACCAGGGAGGCACCGATCCACTTTTTTTCCCTTCCTGTATCAAAACAGATATCTGAAGTTTTTTTGTTTTTTTGGGGGGGGGTTTTTAACACCGACCAACTTTACTGAATTACATATTTATGTGATAAATCTGCACACTTGTGAATATAAAAATGGCATCACAAGCTTGGTCGAACTTTAATATAATATAAACTGAAATCTAGAAAAACAAAAGGTTGAATACCTTGATGAAACCTGTAAAAATAAACTGCAACAAACCTTCTTTGAAATGGTTCAGAAAGTAGAATTAGTTCTAAATGTATCGTAAAATAAATATAAAGCTCGACGTCGCTCAGAAACAAAACATAAAATTAAACTGAATAGATCTGCCCTTATGGGTCGGGCACAGTGTCATCAATCTAAAAAAAGTTTTTCAATATTGTGACCGATGCAGATATTTATATCTGATCAGTGTATCTCTAGTTGAAACACCTTTTTTTTCCCCCACTAAATCTCTCGATGCGTGTTTGCAATGTTTTGCATCAAGTTTCTCTGCCCTCTTGCAGCTGTCGCTGGGCGTGGAGGAGAGGTCGTCCCTCCAGACGGAGGTCCGCTCCCTGAGGGAGAGGCTTAGCCGCAGCGACTCTCTGGATGCCGCGACCACCGCCATCACGGGCAAGAAGCTGCTGCTGCTGCAGAGTCAGATGGAGCAGCTGCAGGAGGAGAACTACAGGTTGGCCAACGCCGAAAAGATCATTGTGATAACTCGTAGCTTTTATGCCCACATGTGAGATGTTTTGGTGCTAGACTCAAGTTTCTTCTCGAGTCACCTCGGCCTCGTTTGTTTCTCACCCACATGAACCGCCGTGCGTCTCAGGCTGGAGAACGGCAGAGACGACCTGCGCGTTCGTACAGACATGCTGGAGCGCGAGGTGGCCGACCTGCAGCAGAGGAACGAGGAGCTGACGAGTCTGGCGCACGAAGCCCAGGCGCTTAAAGACGAGATGGACATCCTCAGGTGGCCCGACGCTTTAGTGGTTCTCTACTATCAAACTCAATCAGTCATGAGCTGCAGTGGTGATCAGCATGACTGTACATGTGCTTTAGAGTAGCAGTGTAGCACATGACACAATAAAGTACAGTTGCTTTTTTTGTACAGCACATTTCAGCGACAACTTCAAAGTGCTTTACATCATAACAACATGATACAGTTGACCAATAAAAATGACATTTTGTCAAATGCCATCATCAGGCAAATACACTTTGAATATATCAATCAATGTCCCAGTTACTATCAAATGATAGCCTTGATTTAAAACTAAAATATTAAATACAACAATATTATTGTTTATCGTGATAACTTCTGAGACAATCTGTCGTCCAGCTAAATATATTAAGGTGACACAAAGCTGACACCACCTTTCTTTATTGAAGGTGTTTGTTATTCATGTTCAGCAATAAATGACTTTACCCCAAGCATGATTAGCCGCTACTCACAACCCCGTTCCTCTGCTGCCCCCTCAGACACTCGTCTGACCGGGTGAACCAGCTCGAAGCGCTGGTGGAGACCTACAAGAGGAAGCTGGAGGATCTGGGCGATCTGCGCAGACAGGTGCGCCTCCTGGAGGAGCGCAACACCGTGTACATGCAGCGCACCTGCGAGCTGGAGGAGGAGCTGCGGCGGGCCAACGCCGTCCGCGGTCAGCTGGACATCTACAAGAGACAGGCACGCCGCGTCGCCGCTTCATCTGTTCGCCATCTGAGCGATGATAAACTGAGTCTGGCTGCTGCATGTGTTTGGAGAGATTTGCTGTTTTCCTGCAGTGCTTCTCGCAGACTGTGTGTGCTTTCTGATTTTTTATTTTTTTTTCCTGCGTGTGTGTATTTATTTATCTATATATTTCCAGGCTCTTGAGCTTCACACCAGGCACACAACGGAGGCCATGAAGGCTGAGAAGTGGCAGTTTGAGTACAAGAATCTTTATGACAAGTATGACGCACTGCTGAAGGAGAAAGAAGTGAGTTGTTGCTCCTCGTCGGCACATTTGGAAAATGTTGTGTGGATCAGCACTTCTCTGCTGCTGAGGCTGTTGCCAGGCAGATATTGTGCTGCAGACTCCCACCTGATCTGTCGCTTCTAGAAAAGTCTGTAACATGGACAGATCTGACAGCGATCTGTCCGTGTTACATAAAGATGGATGTCCTATTGTTTTATGAAAATGAATATTCAATATTAATAGGTTTGTAACGGTAACAAATTTAGCTGTACGATAAATTATCCAAGACGTTATTGCAATTAATGATAATATTGTTGTTTTGACACAGTCTTCAAGTAATATAACGCAAAAGCAAACTAGTTCTCAAAGATTAGTAATCTTTAAATTCTAGTGAACATTCAAACTCTGGAGCTGGAAGACATTTTAAATATCCAAAATAAACAAAACAGATCAAATGAATTATGTCTAGTTAGTTGAGACCAAAGCACCAAACTGAAGGCTTTTGTTACTCAGTTTTTGTAGAAAGAGAGAAAAAAGGAAAATGATAAATTATGCAAATAGAAATTATTGAGTTTGTTTCAATTTATCATGCGATTAATTGATTTATTGCTTATTGCAACAGGCTTAGATGTTAATATTGCTATCATGGACGACAATTTGTACTACTTTTATATAAATATCCATCACTGTCAACAAATACTCCCCTCCAAAACAAACGAGAACGACATAAATAATAAAGTATCTGCTAGTTAGTTTGGTCGAAATCCAAACTAAAACTTGGAAATCGACCAAGTTTTATTTATCAGACCGATACCCGGATGTTAAAACAATCAGCCAGAACCGACGTTGAAGATTTATCGTGCATCCTTTGTGTAAAATGCATTGTTTGCTGATGTAACATAACAAAACATGAATAAAAAAAAACAAACTTTATCAAATCAGAACTTGGAATATTCTGGAAAGTTTCTAACGACCTTTTCTCTTCTGCAGCGTCTCATTTCAGAAAGAGACTCGCTTCGGGAAGCAAACGACGAGCTGCGGTGTGCGCAGGTCCAGCAGGGCTGCCTGAGCGGAACAGGTGGGAAATTCATCCCAAATATTTATATTTATTGATTGGTAACGCTTTGAAACACAATGGCGTTTAGTAAAACTAGTTCATATATCTTTCTTTCTATCTGAAGGAGACTTGTCTGACAGCGATGTGACGGTGGGAAACCTTGCTGCAGAGATCATGCCCACTGAGCTAAAGTACGTCCATGTATCCATCTGAACCAGAGCTTACGCTGGTGCTGTGTCCATTGTGGAGTTTTATTTTTGGAAGCTGAACGTTCAGCTGGCCAGTGGATCTGTAACACATGGCATCACATAAGAGCCTCCTCAGTCGGTCCCACTGTTCCCCGGTCTGTCTCCCCTTCCTCCCCCTCATCCTGCCTTTCTGTTTTTCCCCATTTTCTGCCTTCGACAGGGAAACGGTCGTCCGTCTGCAGAGCGAGAACAAGATGCTGTGCGCTCAGGAGGAGACCTACCAACAGAAACTAGTGGAGGTCCAGGCCGAGCTGGAAGAGGCGCAGCGCAGCAAGAACACCCTGGAAACCCAGAACAGGTAGGAGTTTGTTCATGAATTCATTAAATGTTTCAACTTTTTTTTTTCGTTCAGCAGTGTTGGCTAAGCGTTCCCCCCCGGAGGCCACCATATTGTGCGTTCCCGGGTATTAAACTGTTGATTTGGCTGAGGGAAGGAGTGATATCTGCCTAAATGTCAACTCGCCCTCTGGACTGCGTGTGGAGCGGAGCTGTGTGGGCTGGGCTGGAGGACAGGCAGCAGAAAGCCAGATTGTCCCTACAGCGTGTGTGTTTACGTGCAAGAGTGTGTGTGTGTGTGTTTACATGCCTGTGGGCATGTGGACATGTGGGTGGACTGTTTGTGTGTGCCTGTTTGAGTGTGCGTGTGTGTGTGTGTGTGTGTGTGTGTCCAATGCAACACCAGGCTGAGGGTGTGGGAAGCATCCCCAGCAACAGTAACAGGAGGAGAGGAGTGGAGTGAGCATGCTCAGTAGAGCGGAGCGCTGAATGGACGACAGGTGCTCACAGCAGATGCACAAAGTTCCACTTGAAACATCTTTAACCCACAGTGGAATTACTAGATCATTTAAACAAAGATAATTTAAAGAGCTTTTTTCAAAAGAGGATAGTGAAATATGTGAAATGCTCAGTTTTGTAAAGGACTATTACATTGTCAAAATAATCCTCTACAGCTGATTTTAGAAAGTTCACTCAATGAACTGTTGGAGGGAAACGGGTTTAATCTAAACAGAAAGTTACATTTAGCTTAAATATTTTCAGTTTTTTAGCAATCTTTTTTCTGGGACGACTTCTGTTTCTTCTCAACTTTATTTCAAACAAGAAAGATACAGGAAAGAAATAAAACAGACACTAGAGAACAAGTTGTAAACTGCTAAATACCACATTAATGTAATGCTTTAGCATTAGCTTCTTTTAATACTGTGTTAATTAGCTCAGTGTGAAAGTGCTATAACCCGTTCACCTTCCCGTCTTTAGCAGAACCATTAGCTTTTGCTAACAGCTGTTGAAATAGTGCTTTAGCTTATTTCCACTAAATACTGTGTTAATGTAGCTCCTTAGCTAAATACCATGTAGATGTTTTAGCAGACCTATTACTTGTCATTACTCCTATAAGGTTAGCTCAACTAACTTTTTAGTTAGCAATGCGCTCCACTGCCTCTGCTTTTAACACGAATCAGTCAACAAATAAAATGATGGTCCTTAAACAAGATAACAGCGTCGTAGAATTGGTAGTCATTTCAGAATAATAATACTTTTCCATAAAATCCACATTAAAATCTTCCTTCCTCCCTGTTGTTTAAGGTTGAACCAGCAGCAGATCTCGGAGCTGCGTTCTCAGGTGGAGGAGCTCCAGAATGCGCTCCAGCAGCAGGACAGCAAACACGAGGACGTGAGTGGATTAATCTGCCTCTCCTGCTCTGTTGCTGTTCGCCGTTACTCAGCATACTGTCCATAATCAGGCCGATGGTATGCTGACTCTTTATACGGCCTAATCAATTTATCATTTCTGAAAAAAGAAAAAGATTCCTTTTTGCACGGCTCAGTGAGAGATTAGCTAGAAAGACCACTTGGAGGACGGCAGTGTTTGCTCTCCTTGTGGGACCTGTTGTGTGGGACTTTAACCCGTGTTTGCTGTGGTGATTCAGCGCTAACGCCTGCCCCTCTCTGTTTGTCTCTCTCCACTTCTCCCCCTCTCCCCCCCATCCTACGTCTGCCAAAATCAGGCCATCGTAAGTACGGCCCGTCCTCCGTCCAAGAGGCCCATGATTTCACTCTGCAACAGCTTGACTCGCTGCTTACACGTTTCATGTTTTCATCCTTCAGATAGCGTGAATCTTACGTTAACGTTTTGTTTTTTCTTCTCCTCTTATCAAACCAAAGTCATCTTTGTTGAAGAAAAAGCTGGAGGAGCATTTGTAAGTCATTCACCGCCACTGTTGCTTGGCGCCAGTTTACCACCGATGGGATTCGTTAAAGTGACTCATTTGTTTCAGGGAGAAGCTGAACGAAGCTCACTCTGACCTCCGGAAGAAACGGGAGGTCATCGACGACCTTGAGCCCAAAGCGGACAGCAACAGTAAGACCCAGTGTTTCGTTTTTTTTCCCCTGACTCTTCTGGCTTATTGGTTCATGCTGTGGAGTTCTGAACGCGCCTGTTTGCCTCAGTGGCCAAGAAGATAGATGAACTCCAGGAGATCCTTCGGAAGAAGGACGAGGACATGAAACAGATGGAGCAGAGATATAAACGCTACATGGATAAAGCCAGAACGGTCAGTCCTCATCGAGGGAACACACTCCCCTCAATAAATTGACGGAAGCTATAAAAGCCTTCTGTCATTTATAGATTCTAATGAGAAGAAATCTGCTAGATATTTACAAAACAAAGCAGTCTTCTTAAAGGGACCCACAATCAGTTGTAACATCAGACTTTATTTGAGGAACATTTATTACAGATTTATTTTAAAAATAACTAAATGTATACGGTAGCGGACGTATGCTAGGTGCTTCTGCACAAAAAAAAAGTATTTTTTGCGCTTTGAGCGAAGTTCAACCCTTTCAGTTTGAACGCCTGTGCAGCAACGACAAAGTGAAGATGAGGAGAGACCGATAGAAGGATTTTACGTATTGCACAGACTGGAGGTGAAGCCAAAGTCATCTTTATTGAAGAAACAAAAATGAGTTTTGGTATTACTCCTACACAAAGTAAATACCGATACTTTTTATTTAAGTTTAATCAAACTTTTGGTGTAACCGCATCCTCAGTCTGGCAGGCATTGTGGAAGAAATGGCGACCCCTGCAGGTGAAAAATATAATGACGGTGTTTTGAAGTTAGGAGGTTTCGCTATGGGTGCACCAATTTATTGGTGCCAATTTTCTTAATTTTGGGAGATTGGTGATGGATCAATACTTCCATATAAAAACAATCTTATCACCTCAGTAAAGGTCTAAAAATGAACCACTCTTCTCTTCTGCTCTGCAGTGAGAGACGATTGACCAGGTCATGACTCCACATTTGCAGTTACTAATGGTTACCAACTCAGCAGCTTTCTTGCTACATTTTTGCTACAAAAAAAATTGGTGTCGGCCAAAATCGGAATCGACTAGTCGAGCATTTTAAAAATTGGTAATCAGTGATCGGCAAGAAAACAGCAATCGGTGCACCGCTAGTTTTTATGTTTCACAACTTTTAAGTTAATGAGAATATTTCAACATATTTTGACCAACATGTTCAACTAGTTGTGGATCCCTTTAACTACTAGTTGCTGTAGGTTTTTTGGCTAATTATTCTCTGATTTATGTTCAATGTTAGACCCCTAACATACTGTAGAGCTGGAGTCTTGTTCAGGTTTCTCAGTGGCTGAAACATGAGATGTAACAGCAGTGAAGCCCTTCAAAAGCACTTCTGTCTGTTAAACTTTACTTCGTTTTTTTATGTTGCCACCACAAAATTAATGTGATAAATCATCACATTGAAATGTGTCAATTTGAAGTGGAGGAATGGATGATTTTTCTAATCTGACCAAAGTTGAGCTTCAAACTGCAACATGTTCTGGCATCATTAAGCTGTGGAAATGCTAATCTATGAATGCAACTGTTTTATGTCAAGTAATATTCATGTTTTTGAATGACTTAACCATAGCACACACCTAAAATCTATTCAAAATGAAGCAGCAGAAGGATCTAAAACCTACAAACTTGGTTACAAACGCACACTACACTTTTCAGATTTTATTTGCGACAGTTACCATCCCATTTGAACACATTTTCAGCGTGACGAAGCGTTTCCGGGGCGACAGCAAGGCGTCACCAGGAGGATGTTTTCTGTGTGCAGGTGATCAAAACTCTGGATCCCAAGCAGCCGACTCCGACTCCCGACGTCCAGTCTCTGAGAAACCAGCTGACGGAGAAGGAAAACAAACTCCAGCATCTGGAGGTGAGCTGCGTAAAGGGCGCTGGACGGCGACCGCCGCCGCTCGTTTTTTTTCAAAGTGTCACTAAAAAGCGCCGGGCGCGTTCATCTCTCCTCCAGCACGACTACGAACGGAGCCGAGCCAGACACAGCCAGGAGGAGAAGCTCATCATCAGCGCCTGGTACAACATGGTGGGTAGGAGGAGCGACGCCTGGTTTTTCCAGCTCCGCATCTCGCTTGACTCCCGCCATTTCCTCCGCAGGGCATGGCGTTGCACCAGCAGGTGTCGGGCGAGCGGCTGGGACCCGGAAACCAGGCCATGTCCTTCCTGGCCCAGCAGAGACAGTCCACCAACACCCGGCGCGGCCTGGTCCGCCTCCAGCCCAGATGAGATGGGACCGGACGGCGAGGTCCACCTCTACCTTGATGCCTTCACTTGGACCGCTGCACATATTTCCCTCCGTCTCTTGTGTTACTGCTGCCCCCTGCTGGCTCACAGCCACATGAGAGTGTTGTGTTTGTAATTGGCATCCAGCAGGCTTTGTCACCTTCTCAGGTGACTTTTTGTTTCTTCTGTAGCCTCTTCAACTCAGTCTTGTGTTTTAATATTTTTATTCTCATTATTTTTATGTAATATTAGGTTAAACGGTACAAGTTTGGATCATTTTAATGTGATGCAGAAGGGTATTAGTAGGAAATTTCCGGTTAAAGAAGGCGTTAAGTATAAAATCACTACACTGTTTTTGTTGAGTTCTCTCCAGTTTTCGTCTAAAATGTAAACACTGGAGGGAACCCGGTCGTCAGGGATAGTTGGGAAATGTTTAGTGTTCACTTGAATGTTTTTCTGAAATGCAAACTTCTTAGAACTCTTTACACTGAAGCACTTTTATTGTTAGAAAGCTGGACGTGTTTAGTGCCTTGTACAGGATCCAAACTGTTTCCTTTGTGGAGCAGACCGGCGATGAAGATGATCAACCTCTTCTCTGTTTTACGTATCGAAGTTTAGATTTATGTTTTTTATTTTTCTCAATGTTATTATTTTTTATTTTTTTTTATCATCACACTAAAAGTTGAAACAGGGTATGTGGTTGTGGGTGGAGCCTAACGGCGCTGCTGGAGTCGTGTTAATCCCAGTTTAAAGCTGGATGATCAAACTACTGATGTTCGGCCATTTTCTGCTGCTGACGCCTCATGGAAGGAAACTTTGACGTAACGCCAGAGTCTGTGCTGCTTTCTGACAGGAAGCGAGCGGCAGATAAAAGGCATGATCAAACACTAAATCTACCTTTTCTTTACCTTTACCCAGACTTTTTCTTCTTGATTTATACTTTTTTTTTTCTTTTTTTTGCTCATCCCATATCAGAACTGCGATCTTGTAACTTGTTTGATCCCCGTTGACTCTTTGTGCCGTTTTCTCTTCAGGCCACAATCATGTTGCTGTGCACATTTTTCTGCGTTCATTGCTTTTGTTTTATTTATGGTGTGAAGCCGCAGCATGGTGTGAAGGGGCTTGGTTGTGTTTTCATACTGTGGTCTGGTAGATGACATGGTGCTGCGATGGGGATCTGAGGAACGTTAAAGAGCCGTAGTTCTGTTGAACTGTTGCACATCAAATAAACTGGATCCGAACAGGAAAACCACATCTGTTTGGTTTCTCTACATTCACTTTTTTAGGTTCATCTAGAAACTTCTGTACATAAAAATGACATCAGGCCTTCAAAAGTGAAGAGGGGGAAGGAAACCTGAGAGAAAAACACTCAGATTAATCTCATAAATATTCTAGAAAAAACTTGGAAATTTCAAACAATCAAAAACTTTTGATTTTTGAAACTTAATTTCCAAAACATTTTCCAGAAAAATGAATAGATTCATCTCAATTCTTTTTTTCTTTTCTTATTTTTCCTGCAAACTTTCCACTTTTGGATCTTGGATATTTCCAAAAAAATAAAACCTGGAAAATTGCAGAGCTTAATCTCAAAGTTTCTGAGTTTTTAGGTGGAAATGTTCTCTTGTACTCTTCTTTTTTTCCGTCTACAATGGCCCGAATACAGCATCGTACTGAACACTTCTAAATATTATAAATGATAATTATCTTTTCAGTTTTGTTGGAGGATATCTGAAGAAACGGCATCGATGAAGACCGAGGGCCACACAAGTCAGGTGGTGGCAGAATCATGCTGTGGGTTTGAGCAACAGTGGTAGAGGTTTCAAAAGACTAGTAGTTGTAATCTACAGTGAGGGGGAAAAAAATAAAGTTTTACAAACTATTAAATTGGTGGTCTGAAAAAATGATACCCAACGCTTTCCAGGATTTAGCTTAAAAAAGATTAAAACCAGGGGTTTTTTATGAAACAAAATGTGTAAAAGTTTGACTTTTCTGAAGCTTGGACTCTTCTCTAGGAACGTTGTGATAATTCAGTCACGATCTTAAAGGTCAAGATGAATAATCAAAACTTCTCACATCCTTTGTGCAAGTGTCTAAACAGCCCAGTGAACTACAGGAGGGCATCGTTTATCGATCACACACAGCTGAACGTCTCCATATGGAGTCACCAAAGATCATAATGATCAATAACACAAAGCAGCAGCTCTGCTGTCTGTAGCGACGAATCCTGGATTTAAATAAATCTTTAGTTTGACCAATCCTGCCTCTGCTTAAGCTGTACTTTCCTCCACTAGACTTCTAGTCACATGAACTCGTGTGATTTTTGTTCTTACTGTATGTTACTGTTTATGACTGCTCATAACTTCTTAAATAAACTGAAAGCAGAAATCAAGTAGATTTCCACAGAGGTGATGAAATAAGCGTATTTAAATAAGACATTGTACATCTTTTTGAATTTGCTATGTACAGACATACAGAAGTAAACTCAGATTAAAGGTTGGATACTTGCATTGTTTTTTTGACACTATACTACTTAAAGTATTTTATTTTTAAAGCTTTTTACATGTCTTTACCAGCGGTGTCAATTCACTGCATTTGGGATGTGGAGTTGCATCACATACTTTATTTATCTGCAGGGTGAAAATATTCTCAGAAATTCACCTAAAAAATAAAAATTAACTTTATTTCATTTCAACAAGTGCTGGATGAGCTGAATATGTATTTTTTTTTATGTACAGTTAGATAAAGAAAGTCACAAAAACATTCTTAGCAATAGTCTGTATTTCCCCCCAGCGTCGGAACAGCGCCCCCTGGAGTCGTATTGTCGAATGGCCATAGAATGTTTTGTAACACCGACACAGTAGGAGGCGCTAGAGACACGACGCCGTTGGGGGGGAGGAAAAAATAATAAACATGGCCGACCGACGGTAATGGGTGGCAGAAGTTAGCGACGATAAAGCTTTGAAGTTGCTCGTTATTCTTATCGGTATTTGAAGCTTCTTTCACGTTGAAGACTATATTTAATGCGTTGACACCTCCGGGAGGAGAGTTTGACGGCGGAAAGTAGTTCGTTTCTCACCGAGAGGCCTTACAAGAAACGGATGTTAGCCACGTTAGCCGGCTAGCTAGCCTGCGTCTGCTTTTGTTTATTCCTCGAATTAGAACATTTGTGGACCACAAGACGGACGTTTTCTGTTTCACTTGGACATTTGTGCGTAATAATCAGTAATTCAGTAATTGAATCGGTGTATTTCTATTAGTTTTCTTCCTTGTAAACATTTAGCTTAAACACAAAGCCACAGTGAGTCGTACAAGCCGCTCGCTTTGAGTCGTCGGGACCGCGGGGTGTGAGACATGGATCCAAAGCGAGCACACGGCAAACACAAGACCAGCGGCGGGAGCAGCAGCGGGGGCTCCAGCCCGGCGTCTCCCTCCAGCAGCCCCGCGGCGTCGGGGGTGGCCAATGCGTTCGCCAACGACGGCAGCTTCATGGAGATTTTTAAGAAGAAGATGGAGGAGGAGCAAAGGAAAAAGGAGGCGCAGCGAACAGGTGGAGAAGCGAGAGCCACCGAGCAAGGACAGACCTCAGAGGAAAAGAAGACCCTCCCTGTGACCAGCTTTGTAAGGGGTTTAGCAGTTGTAAGACGAGATAGCAGTAGTCCAGCTCACCCGAGCTGAACATCTTGTCATTTATAATCGTAGTTTTTAAAGAATATATATATATATATATATTTATTTATATAATTAGACACCAGTGTCAATATTCAAACTGCTAGCTGAGTAAAGGTTAGGGTTGCTCTTCACTGATGGTGCAGCAGGAGGCTAAATCTAGTCCCTCTGCTCTGGTGTAGTTTCCTTCATTGGCAATCCACCTGCAAGGACCCCTGTAACGGTGTCAGTCTTCTATCCCCTCACCCAGGTGGGGAAGCGCCGGGGCGGTGTGTTCCTTAAGACCGGAATGGTTGCGAAGAAGCAGAAACAGGACGCAGAAGTAAGCATGGCAGCTGCCACAAGGCTTTTCTACACGATGTCTTGTTTTTCTGAGGCATAATCTAAGGATAATGGAGATATAAGATGCAGCAGCTTTTGTATAGTAGTACTAAAAAAATTAAGTTATTACTGGTTTGTCTTTAGTTTTTCTCTAAAACACTTTAAATAATTTATAGACCAACATTCAGTAGGAATTGTTGAAAAGTTTTGTTTTGCTAATTTCTCCCTTTTTTTCCATGCATTGAACCTTAAAACTCTTATTTTCTCATCCATAAAACCGTCAGCGGATTCCTCATATTAGTATTTTTGAGTTTACTGAAAGTCAGGCAGGACTTTGTAACAGCAAAAAAATGTGTTTTTTCTAAAGAAATTGGTGACTGTTTTTTTTTTTCGTTTTGCATTAAACCCTCAGTAACTTTCATGCTTTCTCCACGTAGGCCGAGGCAGGAAAGAGCGATGCTTGGTCAAAGTACATGGCTGAGGTGAAAAAGTACAAAGCCCACCAGTGCAGCGACGACGATAAAACCAGACCGCTGGTCAAATAGGCGAAGCGACGACGCTTTTAGGAGAGAAACCCACCCAGGAGGAGCTGCAGGGGAGACGACCTTTAGTGACCTCCTCTTACTGCCAGTTGAAGTCACCTTCACTGTCGTTAAAGAAAAAAAGGGAAAAAAAACTGCTTAGGCTGACTCAAGTCTTTTCCTTTGTTTTTGTTGTTATTTTTGTTTCATTTGGTTTCTGGTGTCAAAAGGTGTTGACGGATCTCGGTATCATTTTTCATGCCTTAGATGTCATATTTGTGTTAATCCATGTATAACTTAAACAGATTCCATTGCCTACCAATGGTTTGAATTAAATCCAATTTCAATTGTTTTGTGTCACCGTTGGGTATTTTAACGTCAACAGATCAACGTCCTCGTTCCTCTTTTAACCCATTTTCATTGAGTTTCTGTAAAAACATCTGAGTTTGGTTTCAAAATTCCAGACTTTTCCATTGATTTTTCTAACATTTGATTTTTGTATCAAGTAAAATTAAAACATTTAACTGTGCTTAAAATACTAAATGCCATGTGAAGATGTTTAGGAAGTTTTGTGGATGTCAGTTTTATCCTAATATGTGGAGGTAATGAATTGGAGCTTGTTTTGTTGTGACAATCTGTCATCTAAAATCAACATCTTGATAATCAACATGTTCAGTCTTCAACTGAAGGAACACTGGCTTTCATACTTGTACAGAATACTGTAAGAACAGACAATATATATTAAGTTTAGGAGAAAAAACTTTTACTATTTTTAAGAACTGTCAAGAGCATTTAAATAGACACGTTTTACATTTACAAGGTGTACTTGAATGCACCGTGACAGCTCATAAGTGTTACTGAACAGCTAATAAGCCACGTTTTCAAACCTGGCTGAAGTATTTTAACGACAGCATCACGTTAAGGATCAACGATTTTAATTAAAGTAGGCTTATGTACTATACAGAAACAAACGTATCGAAGAATTCAAGTACATTTGAAAACATCTCTTAAAAAAGCTCAAATTCAATTTGCAGTTTACATTTCTTACAGGTTTCAGTGATAATTACATTATGCTTTTTTTTTTTTTTCCTTTTAAAAAACAGCACCAAGTAGACAAACTGACCATGCATCAGAGTGGGAGACATCCAAAGGCACACAGTCCGGTCCGGCGGCGGCGCCGGACCTTCATGCACACACAGCTACACTCGTTGCTGTCCCATTCATTACCTCTCCCTGTCCACAGTGATATAGGTCTATTATGTAAACATTGACAAACTATTTGCCTTCTCTACAAAGGAGCTATAAAATAGTTTGTTGTTTTTTTTTTTTTTTTTAAAAGAAGGTACTCGACCGCGGCGCTATGAGCTGATTTCATGAGGTGAAGCCCACTCGATCCCACACCCTAGTTAAGCATGATCCATTCCAGATTTCCTTGAGTTATTGGTGGCACCGATGGGATTTTGACAGGCGCAAAAAAATCGAGCCGGATCATAGAGTCTTCCTCTTAGTGTCGCCTCCTTGGCTCTGACTGACGTCTGAAGAAGAAGAAGAAAAGGTAGAAAATGTGAAGAAGAGTTTGATGTTATGCAAATAAAGAAATTTGGTAGCATTCCTGGTAAAGATGTGGCTAACACTTACAGGTAAATGACATTACTGTAACATAGAAGATATACAAAAAAAAAAAAAAACCTTTAACGTAAGCACGTTTGTTTGGATTTTCTTTGTAAGTGCTGATATTAATATATGAATCCTGGGTTCTCTTTTCTCTTCGGATCACTCCACAGATTTTCTACTTAGGTGAAACGTGGAGGACGGTTGATTTTATAAACTGGTAAACCAGTTCTGAGCTAGATTAGTATTTTTGGATCATCCTGTTAAGCTCCAATGATGACAAGGTTCTCGCTCAATTTTTTAAATCCAAGACTTTTCTAGGTTTTTTAAGCCTCGATGCCAACTTGGCATCTTGTAGGAACCAGAGGCTGACAAACAGGAAGGAAGGAAATTAAGACAAGACAGGACATGAAGGAGGGAAAATTAACAAAGACATAGGAAAAAAGGAAAGAATCAATGTAGGACAGAAAATATAAAGAAGGTAAGACAGTGAGGTACAGAAAGAAAGAAAATAAAAAAAGGATAAAGAAATAAAGTGAGGAAATGACAGAAAGAACACAAGGAAGAAAAGAGATGCAGGTTGGATGTTTTTTTTCAGTTGTAGATTTGCTACTGAACAAGATGAGTTTAACTTTCCACATCTTTACAAGTTGTACCAATAAATGTGATAAAGCGAAGGGGACGACAACAAAAGTAATTCCACCAAGACATGCTGCCACCGACAGATGAGAACAGAACCAGACGGCCCGAAACGAACACCAGACACTAAAACAGAAAAGGCTGAGCAAGAAGAGATGGAGCAGGCGTCGAGGTACAGGAAGGGTCCGATTTTACCTGAGAAAGCGAGCTGCAAGTGAGGAGGCAGAGCAACCTGAGACCCTGACTGGAGACTCTTATACAGATCTGAGGAGACAGGACAGGGCGACGAGGAGGGGGAGGAGCAGATGCCGACACAAACAGGAGAGATGGAAGAGAGGAGGGAGGAAGAGAAGGGATGCAACAGCCAGACATTAGGGAAGAAGCAGGAAGGAGGACAGGAGAAGATGTGGGAGATGAACAAAATGAAATATAGTCAAACATTAATTACATTCAGACAAACAATATGGTGATCCAACAAATGATGCCGACGTACAACATTAAACAGGAGACCTGAGGCGACAGCAGAGCAACACACTTACTGTCCCACAAACAGGAAAAAAAAAAAAAACTGGTATTTTTCATGGATTTTCTTAGTGTGCGACACTCACTCTGGGTCAAGGTAGAGAACGCTGCGCTGTTACTGGCCGCCGAGCTACTGGTCGCCGTATTGGAGCCTCCTGTGCCCAGCTGGGACAGGTTCAGCATGGGGGACAAGTGGAACGGCAGGGACACGGGCACCAGGCCCCCCAGCATCCCGAACCCCAGGGGAAGGGACGAGGCCGAGCCAAGCAGACCGCCACTTCCTGTCGTGGAGACCTGGACGGACAAACAGCCGGAAAGGTGCTCAGTTAGAGAAACATGGATTGGGGTAAAACTTGCACACGGTTGGGTAAACATTTCTTGAATGACCAGAACCTCTGACCCATTGAAACTCATGATGGTACGCAACTGCAAAGGGCTCGACACACAGGCAGTTACAAGTTCCTATGAAATTTGCACAATCCTACATAAAACTCATGACAATCCTACTCCAGCTAATCAACCGGCGAAATTTGCGCGCAAGAAATTTCGGGCTCGTACACATGCAGGCTAATGATGTGACACATGAAAGCTGAAAAATGTTCCAACTTCAAAGCAAGCCTACAGAAAGCCTGCTGGGTCATTTCACTTTGCTCTGACGCAACTTTGAGGCGTATACAACAAGTAAAATATGTGATGTTCACACTTTGAATACCAGTCAAAATGTTACACGTAATTATCACAAAATACAACATCAACTGCGTAAAACAGTTGTTGTTTGTGGCTTCTGCTAGGGTGCAGAAATATGTACAAACACAGGGCGAGTGACTGTGGCTTCATCGCACAAGTTCCATATGAAAAGTGGTTGAGAGGGAGCAAAGTTGTGTTGGCTTCAACCCAAATGGCAGCAAAAGGTGAACGTTTTTAGCCACTTTAGCACCATCGTGACAACTGAAAATTTTTCAACTTTCACTAGCCCACAGACATGTCTACTGGCTTGAAATTTCCATGGATTTCAGCAGAGCCTTAGCTGTAGGAGGACCAGTGACTGTCCACTCATCTCCGTAGGAAATGGGCGGAGAGGGAACGACGTCGCCTCTTGTGTTTCAAGCCCTTTAGACGAGTTTTTAAACCAGAACAAACCTGCGGTAGCTGAGACGAGACCGATGATAATGGAACGGACACGACCGGCTTGACCCCCTGAGGTGTCCCACCCACAGTCCGCTGACGCTGGCCCTGGGTCACTGAGGCTGCTGCTGTGGGGGAGGCACTGCTTCCTGAATGCTTGCTCATAGGTGAGGTGTTTATAAGGCTGGTGTTGGTGGCGCTGATAACGCCGGGGGTCTTTTGGCTGCTGGAAGGAGTGTAGCTGACTTGACCCGACTTGACCACTCCTCCTGAAGCACCTGAGAACGGCGGCCGGAAGCTCGCCGGGGTTTTGGGAGTGTACTGGTGTATGGAGGGGGCTGCCTGAGATCGAGGACTCTGAGAAATGGAGGCTGAGGTGGGGATGCTGGAGGTGGAGGCGGGGGAGACGGTGGGGTTGGGCATTCGGGGGGTGAGCTTGACGATGGGGGGGATGCTGCTGTGGGCGGACTTGGTGAGGGTGGCGTGCATAGGGGTGATGAAGTTGGACTGCGGCTGAGGTTGGACTCCGGATGGGGTTTGTGGGAGGGAGGAGGGAGGTTTGTTCTGGGGCGTCTGTGGCAGACGGGAAGTCTGGAAGGTTTTGTTGATGACGAGTGAGGGGGACGTGAGGGTGTGCGGCCGAGACTGAGTAGAGGTGATGATGATTGTGTCTCCACCGGTGACCTTATTATTGCTGCCCTTAAGGAGGCCCGACGGGGGAATGGAGACCCCCGCCTTTGGTCCCGGGGCCACCAGTGGAGAGGCGGTGGGCGGAGGGCGTGGTTTAGGTGAGGAAACCGAGACGGGCATGTTTGCTTTCGTCACGCCCACGCTTAAAGGTCTCTGAGTGTTCAAAACAGTGTGTCTGTTTGGCTGTGGCGTGCCCTTGACGACCCCCTCCACCCTCACCGGGGTCAGAGGAGACGGCGTGATGGGGGCGGGCCGGGATAGGGAGGTGGAGGGCGATGAAGAGGTAGTGATGTAGTGAGGTGTGCTGGAGCTGGGAGTACTGACGGAGGTCTTCTTCTGCAGCTGGAGGAGAGGCGAGGCGTGGAGGCCGGGGGGGTTGGCGGAGGCCTTGGGCCTTTCCGGGGAAGGCGGCATGTCCCCCTGGGCCAAACCTTTAGCCGCGTTGCCGAGGATGGCGAGCGCCTGAGAGATGGAATCCAGGGAAGGAGCTTCGTCGAGGGAATCCAGGCATATGGTCCCCGGCGGCGACGGAGGGGGTCGCTTGGCAACCTGAGTGGTGGGGGACGGCGTGACGCCAGCTGGAGGTGCGGGGCGCTGAACCCACGTTACTTCCTGAAATAACAAATTACACCCTTTTAAAAACTTGCTCGCTTAATTGTGGTGATATTAACAAGACTAACAAACTTCAATGTAGTTGTACAATGTAAATAAAATAAAGTGTTAATTTCCCATTTTGGATTTTTGCAAGTTTTTAAATTGAGAGTCACACATGACTAAATGATACTGAACAAAACTAATGTGAAATATTTATAGCAGAGTAACACTCATGTTTTGTTTTCATTCCTTTTGGGTTGTTTAGATCAAACTGTGTTGTGTTCTGTATTTTTATAAAAGGTTTGAGTTATTTTTCAGAAATATGCAAAATATTCAGTTGGCTTCTCACTTTGCTCTAAAATGTTAAAGAAGAAAAAAAAATTTATGTATCTTTACAAAGCAAATGTTTATGAAAGAATCCAAAACGTACTATTACACAAAATCCCAGTAAAATATGTTGAAGTTTGTGGATGTGATAAAAAGCTGAAAGGAAGCAAAGTCCAGAAAAGAGACGAATTCTTGATTTACAAAATACTTCTGACTTACCTTTGGCTTGGCTTTCGGAGTCAGGACCATCTTTTTCTTCGCTCTGTAGACAAACCAATAAAAAAAATTAAAAAAAGTCGGCAATAGCTAAAAATTAAGCTTTTGGTGAATATTAAGACGATAAAAAAAAAAAAACATCTTACGTAAAGCCAGTTAGATGGCCGTGGACCATGGTGCTTTCTTTGAACAACATCCTACAAATGGAGATTAAAACAGCCAAACAATGAATCCACGGATCAAGCCTGGGTGAGCAGGATGTGACCCTGACATGTTTCTCTGCGTCCCTCACTCACCTGGCCTGCATCCAGCCCTTGGGCCACAGAGGCTTCACCTCCGACTCCATGAAGGCTTTGAGGTAATCTTCTACAGACAGAGAGTTTTTCCCCTCCAGCTCGTAGAAGCCCAGCTTCACCTGCACCAGGTTACACAGCAACGACCTACAAACAACGATGCAGACCAACAACTCTCTAAACACAAAAAGGAACTTCGACTTGAACTGATTTCTTATGGCTGCGGCTCTTGACGTTTGTGTGTAACGTGATAAGAGATGAAAACGTTTAGCGGACATCGATGCTTTTACATTCCGACCTGAGTTTGTCGTCCCAGATAAACTTTTTCCGGGGCCCCATCACCCTCTTCCCAGGCTTCTCCTCGTCGTCGTCTTCAGACCCATTTTTGTCTCCTTCCTCCGACTGCTGCCTGCGACGACAAGCAACATCTGCGCTATAGCAACCAAAAATCCTTGAAATGTTTTTTTTTTATTCATCTTTTTTTTTTAAGCAAGACTGATTTGTTACTTTGCCACTTTGGCGATGCAGTCCATGTTGTAGCGAGCGATCTGCTCCGGCATCACGCTGCACACGGCCAGCTTCAGCTTCAGGAGGGGCGTTCGAAGGCGGTCGTCCTGGGCGACAAGAGATTAGAGATGTCAGAAGTCACATGGGACATATCCAGGCCAGCAGACTGGTGCTAAATATAGCCATGGTAACGGGCCATACGGCAAGCGGCTACACACGCATATCCAGACATATTAAAGGCGTACACACGCAGTCACCTCTTTTAACTGTGAGTCAAACACACACACACAAAAAGTTTCATTTCCGTACAATCTCACCTGAACGTTGAGGCTGAGCTTCTTAAGGCGTTTGAGCAGAGCCTCCTTGTTGCAGGGCACAAAGGCCTCCAGGTGAGAGTAGACAGCTGAACGCACCTCTGCAGGCTGCTCCTGAACCTGCAACTCAATGCTACAAACACACACGACAGTTGGCGATACACTCGCTTTCCACTTTTGGTAAAAAAAAAAAAAAAGACACTGATGGACTGAAAGCTACTAACTCCAGAAGGATGTTGTTCATGTCCAGCGTGAAGAACTTCTTCCGGCCTTCTTCATCGAACTGACGGGACGCCTGGTGGAGAGTTCAGACACTGCTTCAAATGATCACACAAACTTAAACTTTTCAAACCCTTTGAAGAGGTTGGTAAATTTCACACACACACACATATATATATATATATATATATATATAGCCAGAATAAAGTTGTAAAATTAACAGAGTAAAATCATATTACAAGAAGACATAATATTACGAGAATAAAGTTGTAATTTTATAACTTTACTCTCATATTTCTACTACAACTTCCTTCTGGTGATTTTATGACTTCCTTCTCATACGACTATTCTGGTCATTTTATGCCTTTAACCCTCTCCAGGCAGATGTTGCAGATTTGCAACAGCTAAATGCTGTTTAAATGTCTCTCTCAAAAAAAGTCTGAATTGTATATTACTACCCCATATGATCATTTTCTCCAAATATCAGATTTTTCCTGCAACTACAACTTAATTTGAGCCTGAGAGGGTTAACCTGGAATTACTGTTATAATTTTATTCTTGTAATTTTATTACTTCATTGTCATGTAACTTTATTCTGGTAATTTGATTAATTCTCATAGGTTTATTCATTTTTTGTTTCCTCAGCCTGGCCCTAATTCTCTGTCATAGACATCTGTACAACCTAGAAGTTTCGGAGAGAACGACATGTGTGTGGGGGTGTGTGTGTGTGTGTGTGTGTTCTGATCAGCTCCGTACCGCTCTCAAGTCTTCGATGCGCTTCGCCAGCGGGCCCGGCAATCCGCAGGGCAGCGGAGGAGGCGGGGTCATCACGCTGCCCGGCAGCGCCCGCACCATTTTCTGCCCCGCCCCGAAGGAGCCGTTCTCCCCCTGTGAAGGGCTGCCGGGCTGCGGCGAGTCCAGCATGCCGAAGTCCAGGTCGCCCATCATGTCCTGCAGGATGTCGTTGTTGGTGGAGCCCAGCAGCGACATGACGGCCTGGTCGTCGGTCAGATCCGTGATGTTGCAGTCGTTGCCGCCAGCGGCAGCCTTCGGGTGGGCGCCGACGACCGCGCTGGGGACGCCGGGCACTTTGGTGTTGGGGCGTGGCAGGGCGACGGCGCCGGTGGCGGCCGCCAGGTTCTTCTTGCGCATCTCCTCCTTCTCCCTGGTGAAGCGGCGCAGCATGTTGGCCAGGTGCAGGGAGTCTTTCATCAGCTTCTTCCTCTTCTTCTTCTCGGGCCGGTGAACGTTCAGAGCCGAGACGCTGCCGGCAAAAACAACACGGAGTCAGAAATGATAAAAATTTTAAAAAAACAACAGCACAGAGTGAAAACTGTGGATAAAACAGGAAGTGTTGCCACCAGTTAGGCTGTATTTGAGATATTTAAAACAATATCAATATCGACTGATATGAAACGCTTATATCATGTTAAGTTTTTCAGCCATATTGTCCAGCCCTAGTTTATTTCGCATCACATTCTTCAGTTTGTTTTATAAAACACTGGGGGAAGCCCTGCTTATATAATGTCCAATAAGAAACTAGATGAAAAATACTAGGTAATGTTTTGCAGAGTTGCAGAAGCTCACCCAGGCTTTGGTACTTTGTTTTTTCTGGGTTTCTTGTCCTCCAGGATGCCGCCATCTTGTTTTTTCCGTCGCTTTTTAATTGCCCGCTCTTCGCCGTCCTTCATCTTCTGCAACAGACAGAGACCGGGTTTACAGTTTGCTGCGGCGCCGGGCTTCTCGAGCGCAAAAGTTGCGGAGAACAGGAAGCCGACCTTGAATCGGTGATCGTCTGCGTTTTCCCCTTCGGAGTCGGAAGCGGCCCTGAACTGCAGCGTCCCTGTGTTGATGTAGAAGCCTCCGTGTTTAGTGGTGAGGGAGGCCGGCACCAGCTCGTCGTACTGAAGCCGACGGGGAAAAAAATATCACAATCCAAGTTCAGTTCAACTCCTTTTAAAATCCAGTAAATATCAGTTAGTTTGAGCAAAGAAGATTGTCTTTTATTTTTTACAGTGTAATATTTATATTTAGCATATTTGAGCCAATTAAGAAAACTCTGCACTACTCACGGCCTCTGAGTTATCTATAAAGGGATCGGTTTCATCGTAGCCGTAGCCGATGTCGATCAGATCCTGCATCCTGTCTTTTTTCTTCTTCTTTGTGTTGCCTCCCTACAAACACAAGCAGGTGGATCAGAAAAGCATTAAAAAAAAAAAACTACAAATCTCACAATAAAAATGACATGCAGTCACATTTTTAAGTTGCTTTATTGTCTGTAACTATTAGATAATATCAGGTGCAGTGGTGCTAAATTATCGGACCAGTTTACAGGGAATCGGTCCAATTATCTAATTTTTTGCTCTTTTTTTCATATATATTTGGTGAAAACATTTTGAAAAACCTTCACGAAATATAGAGAAAAGAAATGAGGAACCTGAGGAAAAAGAAGAAAATGAGGAATGGAACAAAGGAGGAATGAAAATAAGGAAAGAAAAGGAAATGAGGAACAAGAGCATGAAGTCATATTAGAAGAGAAACGAGTCACTTCCAGTTTATTGGAACTGTTAAACTTAAACAGAGTAATATTTTTTTTTATTTATGAAATTTGGTGAATAACATCAGAACACTAAGCCTTCCTGTTCACTTTGCTGACATTCATTATCTGAGGACACAGAAAGGAAAAATTATCAACTGTTCAAACTTGCATTTACACACACACACACACACCCCCACACACACACACACATCTCAAGGTGACTCTGCTTACATATTTGCTCTCAAACTTCCTGGCCAGCTCCTCTACCTCCCTCCTCTCCTTCTCGTCATCAGCAAACGGGTCGCTGGGATCCAGCGGAGGGGCGAGGCCTTTAGGGACCGTGGGACCTGCCGGTTTTACCTGACGGAGAGGAGAACAGACGAGCTTTCAGTTTGGTTTTTAAAAACATCTCAAAAGATTTGAAACACTTGGATCCTTCTCGGTTTTGACTAAATATGGCTCCTGGGTGTCAGGAAAACAGGTTGAAACTAGCAATGCAGCATGAAGCTCTGCTACGTTAGAATCTGATTGGTTTTTTTCCAGACCTTCTTTCATCACGTTGTTTGCTTTTGCTGTGTTTGGACCTGGTTCCGGATGCTGTGCAGCTGGAAAGATTTTGCTCTTTCCTTTTGTTGTACTTTAGGACAGTCGGAATGATGCGTAACCATGGCAACAATGTCTCGTTTTTACAACCGGTTGGTTTTACAACTCAAAAGCAAAAGTGACACCCGGCCGTCACAAAACCGTCGTGCAGCAGTGTTCAGTCAGAGGCTTCTACAGATTCGTTGCAAAACCGACTGCTGCTGCAGACAGCGTCCCCATCCACAACGACCCGAATGACAAGTTTTATTTAACTGAATTGAACTTCACACACAAAGCTTTAATGTGACTTCTATATAAAAAGTTCAAGTTTTTATATAGATATAGAAGCAGAATATAAATAGACAGTCTTTAAAGAACCGATTATTTATATGCCTTGTGTGAGGTCACCTTTCTGAACCTGCTGGAACACCAGTCTAGACTCTTTTTTTAAACCTAAAACTGGCTTTCTTCCATCCATGTTTTTTAAAAAAACAACACTAACTGGATTCCTGTCCTCGCTTTAGAAAAAAGCCCCCACAGCATGATGCTGCCAATATTCTGACTCCGTTTCCACAGCTCTTTTTCCATTTCGAGATGCTAGGCGACTTCTGAAGGACACTGTTTGGGGTAATTTAGCCTGATATTAAAATGTAATGTTCTCCTTTTCAATTCACAGTAATGCACTACATCGTCACGCTCTAAAATCTCTAAATTTATAGTTTGAGTTGTGGAAATATGTTAAAAATCCAAATAAAAGTTCATAGGAATTAGTCCACCACTGATTCAACAGCACATCAGCTCTCCAAAGCAACATTTGGAGAGCTGATGAATATAAACAGCATTATTATTCTCTGTTAGAAGTGCAGGAGGGGCTGACATGTTATCAGAACCTCCCAGTAAACAAGCTGCACATTTCAACATGACAGCAGCCACAAGAGGGGAATATCCCGGTCTGAGCAACATTACCTCCAAACATGCAGGACCTGTCTTTAGAGGCTTTTGAAGAAACAATTTGCCAGATTTTTCTTCTGAGTAAACAAAATGACTGGTAATGTAAAGCTATTTTGAAAGACTCAAAGTGAAGTTTCTTCAAACTATTCAATCTCACCGTGCTTTGTTTTTCTGCTCTTCTGTGAATATATGAATGTTTTTAATTTCATGAAACTTATTACCCAGCATAAATACAGTTGTTTGACGTTTTCCGCCCTATTGAGCAAATAAAAACTATTTAAAACAACAGCGGAGTGGAGAGTACAGCAGAAGGAAGAGAAACGTCCCTGTTGCCGTAATGGAGTCACGTTTGTTGGTGTCTAACCTGAGGAGGAGTTGACTGGACCAGCTCGCCGTAGTTGAACTCGGAGGAGCCCTTCTCGTTCGGCTCGCTCAGCGTCAAGCTGAGGCGGACGGTGGACTTCGTCTCCCCGCCGTCGGTGTCGCCTCCTCCCTTGGCGTTGCCGAACAGAGCTCCTCCGGAACCTCCCGACCCGACCGCAGCTGCACCTTCACCTCCATCTTTCCCCAAAGTGATGTCGGCGGCCTCGTCCTCGCGGCGGCGCTTCTTGTTGGACTCCGGGGTCTGCTGCTGCTGCTGCTGCGGCTGCGGCTGCTGCGGCGGAGCGCTGAAGGAGGAGATGGTGACGAACGGCACTTTCCTCGGCTCTGCCATTTGGCGCTCTGCGCTCCGGCGAGCGGGCACGCCAACCGGGGAAGTGGGGAGGGGGGGAGAGCGGCAGCTGCTGGGAGAGCTCAACCGGGGAGTCTCGACGAGCGCTGCTAGCTAGTTAGCTTATTCGGAGTGAGTGCTCCGGGGCAACACAGCGACTTTATTCCCCTCTCAACTCGCTGTAATCCATGTAGTATTGTCCGTGGCTCTGCCCCGACGCCTACGAGGGCCTTAAACATAAAGAAATCGCAATTTGAAGTATTTCCATGGAACTGGTGTTTAGCTACAACAGAGAAGATTTTGAAGTAGCCATCTTGGTCGTTATTATCATTATTCAGAGGCAGGGCGTATGAAAAGAAAGAGGAAGGGGAGCCGCCATTGGCCAATGGCAGCAGCGGAACACGCCCACCTGACAGATAAGCGCGAATGTGGCGGAGGTGATTGTTCTGCGCAGGCGCAGTGTATGGGAGCCTTCCGTGGACCGCATGGCGGAGCTCTCTGGGATAACATTCTGACAATTATAATGAAATATACTTCTCTAGTTTTGTCTGAACTGCATAAGTATGAACTGTGAAATGAAATAAATATGTGCTCATTTACCAAAACGTTCAATAATAATAATAATAATTGTTTTATACAAACACACAGGACTGAGAAGTGATTGACAGATCCACAAGCGTTATGGTGGGTCAAAAGGTTACTGTCCAATAAAGCAATTACTTACTTGTGTGTATAATTAGTGAATAAATTATTTTTAAAACATCCAAATTATTACATATAGAATAAATGTTTAAAAAAAACACTTATTGTTTGTGAATTATTTTAAGCTGTCTCTGATCCTAAAATCTGACTAATCACTTGTGTCATTTAATTAAGAAATACATCATTAGTTCTTAAATGTATAAAGTCACTGAAATTAAAATTAAAAGGAGATATGTGTAAAAAATTATGGATAGGATAATCTATTTTATTAATGAAAACAAAATGAAATGTATAATTATTCCACTATATTTGTTTTCACTGAATGCTATGCTCAGTCTGAATATGCTGTAGACCAAGAACATCACCTAGTTTACACCAGAAGTGTTCAAACCTTTTACCACATGGGCTGTTTTTTCTCTTCAATAATAGATTACGAGGTGCTTTGTTGCTCCTTCAGTGGTGCAATGTTCAATCACCAAGGGTCTCAGTTTCTAGATTAGACATTCACTGTATCTGCTAGTAGTTTGCACTTTTTTCAAACTATGGATACCTGGATGGAACATTCAGCTGACCCAGCAGGACCAAGGTCACACGATTCACCATGTAACTGATTTACACTCCAGGTTTTACTGCCAAGTCCAGATCAGGACAAATTCTACAGACTCAGTGTCTTTGCACGAACAGCTGAGCTTCTTTAGATTACTTTATTAACAGGGATAAACTGGGTTTGGCTGCAAAGTTCAGAATACGTAATGAAATTTTGATCAATTATTGACTACAGACTCAGTAGCTCCCTTTAAAGGACAAAAAAACCCTAAAAAACTTATTTTTAAATCTGCTTTTGTTTAAATTTGTTTTGTTTGTTGAAGCATTTTGATTTTTATCTTGAAAGTTTCTTAGTAGATTAAGTTTTACTCACTGTTTGTGCCCTGAAATGAAATTTGGGAGCCAAAAAAGATTAAATGCAGTGAGAAATCTGGTCAACACCAAAGCCAGAAAGTGATGCGTTTTTCTTTCATTTTGTAAGGAGATGACATCATACTCAGATCATTTCTGACAACCTCTCTAATAAATGATGGGACACTTGAACTTAGCAGGTTTTAGAGAACAAAAAAACCAAAAACATGCGAGTCAAAGTGTAACACTTTTATTGTTGCTGTGTTTGCTGGTTTAAGACCAGTCGGAGGTGGTGCCGCCCCAGTCAGAAGCCTGAGCGGTGGGAGCGGTGGACCAGTCGTCTGTGGCAGGCTGGGTGCTCCAGTCTTCGGCTGCTGTGGGACAGAGGTCAAACAGAGGTCAGAGAGCAGCAGCAACCACTGATCTGCATGGAGAGGAGAAGCTCTGAACTCACCAGTGAAGGTCTCTCCGGTCTTGACGGGAGCAGCAGCTGTAACGACACAACCGGTTTTAAACAACAGAAGAAGAATCAAAGAATCAGAACTAGGACTGAAACGACTCATTGAGATTTGTCGACTACTGAAATAATCGTAAACTCATTTTAGTAATTGTCCACTGAATTGGATTCAATTATTAATTAGGAAATCAAAACATGAATTACTAGATCAGTCCTACACTGAGATTTTCACATGTTGATGTTAAGATTCTTTTAGCTGCAGATGCTACAATTTAGGCTAAAAAATATATTTTTTAAAAGTTGTTTATTGTATCTATTAATTTATTTCTAATACTGTATGAAAACTGCTTATAAATGAAAAATCTACAAAATGTGTAGACATTTGTTTACCTGATTGTCAGGATAATTGAATAATAAAATAGAGGTTAGTTGCAGGCCTGATCAGAACTCGTTTTAAAAGCAGCCTACCTGCAGGGAACTGCTGGATGGGCACAGAGGGAACAGCGACGCCCTCGGACCAGTCGGTCACCTCAGGCTGGGCGAACTCGGCCTGCGGGGCGGTCCATTCGCCCTGGAACTCCTCCTTCACCACCGCCTTCTCGGCTGCGGCCTGCTCCTCCTTCTCGATCTGAAACAGGTTTCAAATCAGAACGTAGCTTAGCTCCGCAACGTCCAGACAGCTAAGTGATGGTAGCGAGGCGAAGTGCTGCGTTCCTCCTACCTCCTCAGGGTCTCTGTAGAAGTACAGATCGGGCATGACCTCCCATGGGTGTTCCCTGGAGATGGTTCCCCTCATCCGCAGAACCTCCCTGGCCAGCATCCACCACATCAGACCCACAGAGTGGTGACCCTGAAATGTAGCGAGAAAGTCATTAAAACAACATCACACAGCCTACAGACGCACTCTGCAACGGGACGTCATGAAAACAAAAGAATAGTATTGTGCGCAGGTGTAAAACGTCTGAAGTGTATACAATAACACTTCTCTAAGCTCCGCCCCTCACCTTGTTGTTGCAGGGGATGGCAATGTCCACGTATCTCAGTGGGGAGTCGGTGTTGCACAGGGCGATGGTGGGGATGTTGACGTATGACGCTTCGGTCAGCGGCTGGTGGTCGGCGCGAGGGTCCGTCACGATCAGGAGGCGGGGCTCCCTGAAGGCCGCCTGGATCTGATTGGTGAACGTGCCGGGAGTGAAGCGGCCGTGGAAGGTGGTGGCTCCGGTGGCCGAGGCGAACTTCAGCACTGCCCTCTGCACAGAAAACACAACAACGCTTTCAGGAAACACCACTTCTGCGTCGTCTTGGCAACAGAGTCAAATGGTAGGGTGGGACACCAAATAATACCAAAGCATTTACAGATAGAGTCAGGAGAAAATTTTAATGTTCTTACGGCTTTTCTGGACCAAATACTTCAAAACAAGAAAAAAGAAAGATATATTCAGACTGGCACTAAAAGAAATGAAAACAATTGGATTTTCGTGTTTCCATACATCATTTTTCAGCCTTTATAATCAAATTTCATCTCTAACCTTGTATATTTACATGATGAACTGTGGCTCGGGGTGTTATCAAACCCCAGTCATCGGACGGCCGTCCTCCTGGCGTTAGCGAAACCCCCGGTCCGCTTTACTTTTGCACACTTCCGACACCAGAACACTCACATCAGCGCCCGGCTTTAACAGTGTGCATTCACTCTTAAACTCACACGTTTTGTTTTGTTTCTTTTACCTGGCCAGTGTTCCTGGAGGAGATGACGCACACATCCGCCGGGTTCTCAATGGCGACAATGGCCCTGGCCGCCAGCAGCAGCTTCTCCCAGGTCTTCTTCAGGTTAATGATATAAATACCTGAGAGGAAAAGAAACACAACTGTGAATCTGGACAGCGATTGAGGCAACGCCGACCACTTTGTCACGAGGCCGATCCATTTCTAGCACGTACCGTCGCTTTTCCTCTTGTAGACGTACTGCTCCATCTGGAAGTCGAGGTTCATGCCTCCCAGGTGGGTTCCTGCGGCCAGGAACTTCAGCACATCCTCCTCCTTCATCTGAAGGACATCCAGACTTCCGGACATCGTGACCACTTTCCCTGCGTTACGAGTTCAGTGGGAGAGCTGCAGGAGGACGACGGAATGTTTAGGGTCACGCCACAAATGACACAATCAAATATAAAATTGCTGCTTTACTTTTAATGTAATCTTATAGTCTTGGTTGCTTAGTGGCCAACTTCATATCAACCCACTTTAACTTAATAGTGGCTTTTAAGTCTGAGGAAGTTTAGTCGACACTCAAATTATCAAGTGAAAATTTGTTCAAAGCTATTTAGGTTTGATTAGATCATAATTAGTAATAATTTTACAATTTCAATAATTCAATATTCAACTTTCGCTAGTACGTAGTCCAATTTCATTCATTTATCTTCCAATTTGTGAACCCTAGACTGATGCCACCCTGATGTATTGCATTCAATATTTTAGAATTGTAAGAATATCCAATTACTACGTTATTATAGTACTGTAACTATTTGTATTTACTTCAGGTGGGTCAACCAGTAACATCAAACTACTGGTCTGCGAAAACAGGAAATTACAGTATAGCGAGACTAAATTGTCAGCTAAACAGAGGTATCCCATTCAGTACCTAACTTATTTTAGTTCAAGAAAATTGGAGCTATTGTCTATGGCAACATATTAGGCTGCAAAGAGGAAGTCACGTAGAGTAAAAAAGCCAAGCTGCTACATGAACGCGTGTCCGCGGCTAGCGAGTTAGCTTCAGGCGTTAGCATTCTTGTGGACGTGGAAATAAATAGTTTGGTTTCGTCCATAAGCAGCATCAAAGTGGTCTCGTCGCTCCGTGATAAAACAACCCAGCTCTCGTTTCTGTCACTGGTTTTATTTTCTGTCGCTTTATAGACGAAATGAGGCCGTCTAACACTCACCACGAAACAACGCCGTATGGAAATCTGAGCACACGGTGAAAAAGAGGGTGCTGGGAGGAAATGACGTAGTTTTTATACTGAATTTCCAGGTACATGATTGGTCTGTTTTTTATCATAGATGTAAGAGTTTCCGGATTGACCAGTTTACGTTGGAAAGCGACACAGTTATGTTTGGAAACATAACTTCTAAAAGAGAGATCTTTTTACGTACCTTAGAAAAATTAATGCCAATTCTTTCCAAATATTTTTCTTATTGTTGAATCGTCAACACAGACCTAAACCGATGGTAGACAGGTTATTCATGTTTCTCTTTTCTGTCTAGCTTTCTTAATTTAGATAATTATTTTAACTTTAATTAATTAATTAATTAATTAATTAATTAATTAATTAATTAAATTATTTAGAGCTTAATTCATTGGATAGCTTTTATCCACAAGTGGGTTAAAAAAAAAACGCAATGAAAAAAAATATGACTGGTAAATATCACAGAAACGTCAGATTCAGGTGGTATATTTTAATCATTTCAATTAATAGTAAATATGAACAATTCCAAAAGGAAGAAACTTGTGCTGCTAGTGGCTTAGACCTGAAATCTTTGGAGCTCAACAGTCTTACACAATTTTTTTTAATGTTTCAGTTGAAAAAAATCACTCACAATATGGCGGCAAAGTTCACGTAATGCGACGTCTTACCGCTATATGTCTATGGCAGCCGTCAATAGCAGAAATGCACTACACTACTTTGGCCGCTAGGTGGGGCCTGTTCAACGCGATGCAGCGACAGCAGCAGGGGTCAGCAGAGGTAGAACCGCGGGTCGGATGAATATCCCATATTAAGACAATGGAGATGGAAAGACCATATTAAGACAATGCTGAGACGCTGACTCCTCGGTGAAAGACTGACCTGTGTTGCAACTGTATTTACCAGAGATAAAATGTTCCAGGCAAAGGGATCATAATATGTACACAAGGGCATCGTGTGTTGAGAAATTAGTTATTGGAACATGACATGTGAGCAGACAGAATATTGTAATCCCGTGGTGACATAAACAGACTAACTGGTACCAAAACAAGGTTTGACTAAATACCAAGGATAAAGTTTATTTACTTCAGATTCAAGATGGACGGCCCTTTCTAGCTACAGAGTTAAAACATTGGGCCTTAAAAGAAAAACCCACTGATGTTTACAAGTCATATTTAAGCCACGAATCTTTGAATTACGTCTGACAGAGAAGAGTTGTATTGACCCAAAACTTCCTAATGCCTAATGACGACACTGTTGGATGACCTATGAACCCAAGATTTAGATTTCAGCTTTATTAAAAAAGAAAAAAAAAGAAAATCGACTTCTACGGCTTTAAAGACTGTTCTATTTGTGTCCTCCTGCATCCTGATGATTCGTACGTCAGCTCCAGTCTGCTACAACCCCATGTTCTTTTTCACTATTTGATGTCATGTCATGACACACACACACACACACACACGCACCCTGTCCAGCTTATCTGTACCGGTGCTGAGATAAGTCGTTGGCCCTCATGTTCTTGCAGGCCTTTGCAATGTGCTGCTGATTTGAGAACACAACCAGGCTAGTAACTGTGTCTTCCTTAGAACTTTATTGTTTTATGTCCTCATTTATTATTAAAAAGGAAGGTCATAAGGTGATTCTGTCTGCACACTTACATAAGGACTTTTACTGGGATGTTCAGTCCAACCATAGAGTGACTTGCAAAAAGTAACCATACCCATGGAAACTCTTAGGAAAAACTTTTTTTTCTTTGAAAAATGGTGTTAAAAAACAATTTATTGCATGTTTTCACTACCAAAACAACTACAAATTCTTTCAAACCATGGTAGTGGCAGCATCATGCTGTGGGGACCACCACAGGTGGAGAAACTGGTTTAAGTGGGTGGAGCTTAATACAAGGCAGAAATTAGCTGAGACTTAGAAATTAATAATTCTACATCCACTCCCAAGGAGCCGGTGCTATTTTGCAAAGAAGCCTGGACTTTTTATAAATTTTATTTTGTTTCAAGATGTTCAAAGAAGCAGAGATTTCCAGGTGAAGATGTTTGATTACAGTTTTGACTTATAAATTTTTTAAAGCAGTGATTTTTGTGTGTGTGGACGTAACGTGACAAAACAGCAAATCGAGACACAAATAGAGAAAGCAATTTATTTATTTTAATAAAACCAACGAAACGATCAGACAGAATCTGTTTGATCATTGTGAGCCTGCCGCAGACATTCACAAAACGAGTTCATGGCGTTAACGTAAAACCGACTCATTTCTATGTTTCTCACATTTAGTTTGTGAATTTATTTCCAAGCCTCGTTTCTCGTCCCACCATGTCTGATTCCTCGACATCAGCCTTAAAATTCCAACATGGAAGCATGACGAGTGCGTCCGTCCCGAGTCACTGAACGCGCCGCGCCATCTGAGGCCGCCCTCTTCGTACTCGTCACTCCCGACTTCATCTTAATTTTTCCCTTTTAGACACAAGATTTTGATCGGTGTTTCCTTCAGGACTTGAGTCCGACGTGCGCCATCATCTGCTCGTACACAGTCCAGGCCATGGCGGCCATCATGGTCCTCCTCAGACACCGAGGAACCGCTCCCCTGAAGAAGCCTTCGAGGCCGTGAGCCTTGTTGGATTGTTGGAGAAGACAAGAAAAAATAAACTGAAACTGTCAAAAACAATAGGTTGGCCATTTTGGTGAAACATATAAAAAGTAATACAGATACAGATATCGGATCGGTCAATCACCATTATTTACTGTTAGTAATGATTGTTTTTATTAATAAATTTATGTAGCTAAGTAATTTCTCACCTTCTTTTGTATAATCTTTATTTGCTTTTAGTCAGATAAATTACTCGTTGTACAGAGACAACAGATGAAAAACAGCCTTTTGGCTGATTCTGGCGCTTTTACAGAAATATTTGCGTGTATTGTCCCTACCAAATAAATTTAAAGGACTATAATTTCACCCATATCCAATCTAGATTTTGTTTTTTTAAATATCAGGAACAATGCAGATGTTAATCGGATCGGTGCATCTGTAATCATGGTGAAGCAGGAGGAAGGTAGTTACTGTGTAGATGTATCTGACGGCCTCCGTCGTCTTCAGCTGGGGGTTCACCTGGACGTGCGTCTTTACGACGTCAGCTGGCTGCGTAACCAGAGAGGCCAGAACACCGGCCAGAACCCCACAGCTAAAGTTAGCCACAGGAGCCGAAGGAGACGAACTGATCTCTTCAGGGGGGGAACAAAATGCAGAATTAGCTGGATCAGAACAGAGATCTGTCACAGCTAAAGAAAACGTGTGTATTGATTCCCTCACCTTGCGGCAGCGAGGCCTTGGCCTGGCTGTAGAACATGACGTAGATCCCAGAGAAAGGAACGTCTCTGAGCAGGGTGGCCATGAGGCCGGAGAACAGGGCGGCGGGGCCTTCTCTCCGACACAGGCTGCGCAGGGCGCCGCTCACGCTCACGTAGCTGTACCTGCCGCACTGGAGCACAAACACAAGCAGGCCGCTTTACAAATCGAATCCCACACCGAATCCCACAGCACGTCTACATGTCAGGATTGTCATAGTCAAGCTAGCTTAGCTGCTCGACAGTTGTAAGTTTTTTAAATTAAAACTTCCAACTGACTTTGTTTTCTAGTTATCATGGTGTTGACAATTAGTAGAAAAGCACTACATCCCTTTTTCTTTCACATGTAACACTTATGTTGCCGCTAAAGCCAATGACAGTCAATGTCAGCTAGCAGCTTTTTGCCCTCCATCGGGAGCTGGGGGTTGAGATCTTGCATGTGAAATCGTGTTTATATTTAGCAACATTTCAGACAAAATCGAAAACTGCGATCGGCGCACCAATAGTAATAATAGCGACAGCCAGTAAACACCGCCCACCTCGAATCGCGTCTTGATGACGGTGATCGGCAGCATCACAACCCCCGCCACGGTCCGGGCCCCGCCTCCCAGCATCACAGCCTGTGCTGCTCCCGGCCTGCTGTCCTGGAAGAAGTGCTGCTTCAGGGAGTGATAGGAGCTGAAGTAGATTCCCACTCCTGGGATGGTCCGGACAAACGACTGGAGCAGGAGGAGGAAGAAGAAAGCATCGTTAGATATCGTCTCCCCTCCGTGTGACTCAACGTTCATGTGGTGAAACGTTTCCAGCAGACCCACCGGAGAAATGCCCTTCCACAGCCCCAGCAGCCGCTCCGTCCGCACCACACTGAGGAGCACCGACGTCATCCCGACCCGACTCGACCTGAGGGGGGAAAAAAAAAAAGAAAAAGAAAGAAACGGAACAATCAGATAAGCAAGACAAGCAGGAAAATGCTTGAGATGAGGTAAAACTATTGGAAATCAATAAAATCGACCAACTCACCCCGGCTGCGTGCCACTCTGCGAGGTCTGCAGGCGGGTCTTGACCAGGTCCAGAGGCTGGAAGAGCAGGGTGGAGCAGGTCCCACTCAAGGAGCCACACATAAAGGCTTTGACAGCCGGGTGAGCCTGGCGGATCACGGGCAAGGAAGAGGAAAGGGTTTACAACGTAGAAGAAGAAAATGTATTCGCTTTCTAAGAAAATTTGAGGAATGCTTCATAAAACCTTAATGGTGATGGTTGCAATGGAAAACTCACCAGTGACAGTTCCATACCGCTGGAGGTAATTTTTTTGTCGTCCACTCACTTTCCAGAGCTCTTCAGAGAGGAGAGGTTACAGCTGGGAGTGTTTCCCTGCAGTGCATGAATCGGGACATGTGCAGCGGTTTATATACATGGAGGTCATCTGACCAACGCCGTGTTTCCCATTTGTGACCCACCCCAACACGCTGCCATTTATTAACCAACTCAAAGATCATCATGATACCCATTAGCAAGAATCCAGGTCACAGCTAAAAGCTTTCTGTCGACCACAATTCAACAAATACATATTTATGTGTGAGATCATCTATATCATCTGAAATAACCAAGGCGGGAAAACATTTTCCTTTATCATAATTTATATATATAAAAAAAATTAAAGTCCATTTAATATTCCATCAATGGCACACAGAATTTGCTTGTATACCTCTTGGATTACAATAGCCCACCACATACTGTACAAGCAGCTATTTTCAATTGCAATACTGCAAACATTATTTCCATGATTGGGATTCCATATATTGCAGTTGAAAATACATACAAATGTTTCAATATTTGTGGACATTTGTCAATAAAGTAAGAAATGCGGAGTTTAAAAACAAATTAATTTGACAACATTCAAAATTATTAGATTATCTTAATAATTTTAGAAGAATGTTAATTTAATAAAGTGTTGCATTTATATTTCTCTGTCCTGAAATTATTCGATTTAATGGCTGTGGATAATAAAATGTGCTATAGTAATTACATGTCTTTAACATTTTCATCAATGACTTCCAAATGTGGTATTACATATTCAGATTTACATTTTATTATTTTTTAAATTATTTATTGAATTGTGGCACTGTTTGCCCTGGATAGACGACCTGAAGGATCAAAACAGCTATAATAAATGTACAATGTAAGTGCATGTCAGCATAATATTTTTTGGATAGTAAATAATGCCTAAAGTCTCCACAACTAGTTTTCTACTCGTATAAATTATATTTTTTAAAATACAGTCAATTTTCTTGCCTTAATTTTTTTGCTGAAATATCTGGAAATTGACATTATTCACGTTAGAACTATTTTTTGTTGTTGTTGGTCCCTTTTTAATGTAAGAGAGAGAAAATTAAAATTAAAACAACAACTGAAAATCACCGTGAAGGAAAGTCTTGATGAGTCTGTGGTTACTAAAGCTCCTCCACAATGGAGTTTTCTCACACTGTGGGCTCCACGGGAAAAAACCCCCAACACAAAATAAACGCTTCCACCCGCCTACCATGTCCTAGACAGAGGCAGAAGTAAAACCCCGTCACTGTTGACCTTTTATCTGCTCCTCGCTTCCTGATTGAAAACCGGCCGGCGCCGGTTTGGAGAAGAAACCGTGCTGAGAAGGCGCGTGCGGTTGTAAGTAGGCTCCGCCCATCACTAAGAATTCTGGGACGTGATTGGCTCAGAAGGAAACGTTTCTGTGTTACGTGGGAAGTTTCACAATAATAATTGGGTGGTTGAATTAAGAGACGTTGTAGCAAGGGAAAGGACAAATTAAGCAAACATCTTTCTTCAAGCAGCCAGTCCGATAAAATTTTATAATTTTTATAAAATTATAAAACTAATATATATATTTTTTATTATAAATTTTTTTAAATAATTTTTTTCATAATTTATTATAAAAAATACATTATTTTTTTATTCCAAAAATAATTATTTTGGAAATGTCTTCCCTATCCTATCAAAATATAATTTTTCCCTTGTGTGACTGATAGGAAATTTATACAAGACTTAAAGGAAAAAGAGCTTTTAGAAAGAGCCGTCTGAAGTGTCACAGCCCTGTATGGACCAGGTGAGAGCAGATCCTGCCGTTCAGCCGGTTCTGACCTGTTTATTCTCACCTCAGCTTTTATTACAGATCATTACTGCCCCCTGCTGGTGAGAACATTGCGGAAGTCCTCATGAACCCTGAACTTTTTCACATCTCAAACACTAAATTATGTCAGAACTTGATCCGATAGACCAGCAGAATGTGGCGCACAATAGTAACAGAAAGAAAACAAAACAAATTTGCTAATTTTTGTTACTTTTTTGAGTTAATACAATGGAAACACCTTTCACTATAATCATGGCTGTCCTTTGGGGTCTTTAGCAGCATTACATATATAGGCTGAAATGGTTGCCCATCTGTATCTCCAAGTTCAGTCAAACTGGACAGAGGAGCTTTCTTATTAATGTACATGTTACCATAGATTTTTAAATTTGCTTATGGCCTGGATCATTCTAATAGAGAATATTGTGATCTAAATAATTTGGATTTGGCTACATTAGTTTAAAGTTGTCCTTTGCTGCATTCAAAAGATTTTCTTCTAGTATTGTCCTGCATTTAGCTGCATGCATCTTACTTGAAATCTGACCAGCTTCCCTGAGGCTGCTTGAAAATAAATAACAGATTTATAAAGGTGACCTGTTATGCGTCCTTAAACACTTTGGGTCAAAACATGTTAATTTCCTGAACCAAAATTCTTAATGAGATTTTAGTCTGGTCAGGTCTGGATGTTTTGAGCCGTTTTACAGAGTTTCGTCACTTTAACTCCATGTAAGCTGCTGCTGGCCATGACCCCAACTCAACGTTTACACTCGTACGTGCGCAATTACACAACCGCACCTCTTTGATAAGCAGAAGTGGGGTCTCAAGCACAATCAAAAGAATGCACCAAGTGGTTTCTGATAGTAAGTCGTCAAGAAAACACTCGTGTTTTCCAGCAGCCATTGTACAGCCCATACAGCGATTTTTGAATTGGCTAATTTTCCAGATTAAAAAAAAAAAAAAACTGTCAAAAAATGGTTAGGTGCTTTTTTTGCAAGTACTTGGGCTATTGCTTTTTTTTTTTCAAAAGCAGTAGAAACCCAAATGAAAGTACAAAAATGTGAAAAATGTACAAAAACAGGACGAGATGGCAGTTTAGAAAGCATCTTTAATTGCAATATCATAATTGACCACATGACATCCATGCCAGAGTTGCAGTGATAAACGTTACAAAATAACTGGTGCACATTTTTTTTTCTAAAAATCCTCTTTTCTTTTGGATCCCCTTTGTGTAGTAGGTACGAAATCTGCAATCATTCGAATTACGAGTCGTTATTTTGGAAGTAACAACACAATCCTCTCACTTTCCAGCAGTGTGAGCCAAAAGGTGACCCTGGGCACAGCCTGTGAGGGGCTTCACGCCGCTATATCTCCACCAGGTCGCATGCAAAGAATCTCATATCTATATCACGCTGTTGCCAAGCTGTAGAGTATCAAAGAATCTCCCTCCCTCTTAAATCTGCCTTTGGTTCATCTCTCTTAGCAAGCTGTGCCCTAAGAATACAGTGTGTGCTGCGAGTCAAAAAAACAAAACAAAAAAAAGCTACCCTATCATTTATACTTCACCCTGAACATACGAAAGACGCTGATAGCGAGAAAAACGACAATCAATGTACGTCCAGAAAGCAAAAACAATCAGCCGTGAACCCTGCCAAGTAGGTGTCAGTTGCATTTAAGGCTTTCTATAGTGCGTGTTGGCAGTGTGTGTGTGCGCGCACGCACGGTCATTCAAAGACTTCAAAGCTGCATCTTTGCCGTTTTGTTGGAACTCCACAGTTGCAGTGGTACGTCATTTAGGTTAATAACTTTTCTTCTGTCTCAGTGCAAAATTAAGAAAATTTCAGCGCACCAATTAAACACCTTCAGGACGTCTCCGATCGACTTCACAAACAAAATATTCTCATCGAAACGAGCGCTAATCGCAGCTAGGCGTGTCGAGTACATTTCAGGATATTGCATAAATCTTTATGAACCTCGAAGAAGAGGGACAAATGAGCGTAAAACACATGAAGCATTTTCCATTCTTAGCCATTATTTTAAACGAAACAAAAAAAAAAATGTCTGCATAATAGAAACTTCTACTTGATATTTTGGTCCCCTTCCATGTAATTTGCTTCATTTTTTTTTTATTTTCCCCGCTATTAGAAAAATAAATCCTAAATCAGGTCTATCAAGTCTAAATTTTCCTTATAAAAATAGTTACTTTTCCCAGAGAATGAAAAAGGAAGTGATGAAAGAAATTGAGACAAAAAAAACAACGAAATGTGAGAGTGTGTTGGAATAGCGATTGTCTACGTTTTCTGGTGTGTAGCGGTTATGGATGCATAGTTTGATGCTGTTCGGATAGATCGGACAGTCGCAGGACTGAACTTGGACTGAGCAGAATCCCTGCCTTTAGTCTGGACATGATTTTCTTTCTTCTTTACAGTATTTGCTGCTCTTTCTGGTTAGGATTCAGCATGGAGGAGGCGAGTGGCGATGGAGCTCTTCAAGCTTGGGGCTCCGGGGCTTCGGCCTTGGGCTCGCTTTCCTCGTCGCTTTCCACGCGAGGGACAGTGCGGCGAGTTACGCTGAAGGGCAAGTCACCACGCCTGGAACAGAAAGTTAAAGTTAGGAAAAGCTAATCAGTTCTTTAAAAGGGGACGTGTGTCAAAGTCAAGGGTCAGGGACCAAATCTGGCCCGCTGCAGCTTTTTATTCGGCCCTCATGAAATCCATTCAAAAGTCACTGCATTCTTCTGCTCTGCTGTGAGTTTATTGCAAATTTTCCTCAAAAATGGTAACCCCCCCCCCAAAAAAAAACATTGTTCTTCACTGATGCTAACTCCCACCTGCAGGTGGCAGTGCTTCTTTTTCAACACTGCTGCTATTCTCCATGAAAGTATGGAGATTAAATAAATAAATACAAGTTTGACATAAGCGCAAATTTTGCAAAATTATTTAAAAGTATTTCAAAATTTGCACAAAACGAGAGAAAAAAAAAAAATCAAGTAATCCTGGAGGGACTGGTCAATGTGAAAACGTTCAATATTTAATTTGAACTATTTACCAATTGCAGAAGCTATTCATTAAAATGTTAACAGGTTAAAGAGTTTTATCAATAGATTCTAACACAACCAGCCCTTTAAGAACATTCCTGATCTACATATGGCCCAGAATGAAAATGAGTGACATCTAAGGTAGAACCTGCATCAGTCATCTCTTGTTTTGATGCTGCTGTTAAAGGAGCTGTGCCTCGTCGTGGTCTTCCTACCTCAGCTTGCTCTTGAGGGAGGCCACCTCGCGGTTCATGGCGTCTGCAGACTCCGAGGCGTCCTCCAGCTCCCTCTGGAGTTTCCTTCGGTTGGCGTTGGCCCTCTGGGCCTCCTCCTCAGCCTCCTCCAGTTGGCGCTTCAGCTGCTTCATGCGAGAGTTCAACTTGTCCGCCTGGAAAAGAGAAATGAACTCTGATGAGGTTGGATGAACAAAAGCATTTATTCGACATTGGTGCAAAGCCCCTCCATTGTGCCTACGGTCTAGTTAAAGGGAGGCTAAACTAAAGTTTTCATAAACAGTTAAATGTGTTTCAGAGAAAGTGGAAGGCGGACCTGGTCCTTGTGCTGCTCTGTACTGCGCCTCTCGTCATCCACCTGCAGGATGACTTCCTTCAGCTTCTTCTCGGTGCGTCTCACCAGTTTGGTGGCAGTCTGCCTCTCCCTGAAGAAAAGCACGTCATTAGTAGAAGTGCAGAAAAAAATTGTTTTGAGTTGGCTTCTTAGGAAATCACAATTCATAGTCCTGAGTAAACTGCATATCGCATTACGTGTCTACTTTGCCACAGTATACATTTTGAAAATTTTGCTTTTATCTAAGAAAATTCAGCGTTTGAAGAGTTGAATATTTGATAGGCAGAAGTCAGAAATGTTCTAGAAAAAAACCAAGGAAATTATTTAAAATATTTTTGACTTTTCAAACAGAAATTTTTTCTAGAAAATAGAGATTAATCTCCAATTTTTTTTATTTAATTCCAGCAAATTTAAAACTTTTCAAACTCAGATATTTCAGTTTTTGTCAAGAGTTTTTTTTGGCAGAAATTTACACCATTGTAGTTTCCTTTTTTTAAAAAATGTATTAATCTTTTTGTTCAGATCGGCTACGTTTCCACACCTGGTTTCCATGTCCAGCTGCTCCTCCAGCTGGGCGATCTTGGCCTCCAGGGCGGCCATGTTGGCCTTGTACTTGGACTTGACGGTTCCCTCCAGCTCCTGCAGCTTCAGCTTCAGCTCCTTGTTCTGGCGCTCCAGCTGGCTGCGTGCGCCCTCCAGTCGCTGAGAGGTGCTGCGCTCTGCGGTCAGCTCCACGTTGATCTGGTCGGTCTAAAGAGGAGACAAACCGGTTGGGTTTGAACTGGTCCAGTCTGGGAGAAAGGCGACTGTTAAAGCGCAGACGGACCTGCAGCATGGCCTTCTTCAGCCGGTCGTTGGTCAGCTCCGTGTTGCACTGCTCCTCCTCCAGCTCCTCCTCCAGCTGGGTGATACGAGCCTCCAGCCGCCTCCTCTCCTCCGCAGCCTGAGCGCTGAGGGGAAACGGATCAGAGGTTCAGAAACGCAGATTGATTATGAAGAAAAGTCGAGCTCGTTTTGACAGAAGTCGTACTTCTTGGCGGCCTGGTTGTTGATTTCGTCCTGCAGCTCGTCTCTCTCCTGGATAGCCTGTCGCTTCACTCGCTCTGCTCCTGCCAGCTCCTGAACGATGGTGGATGAGTTAAAAAAAAACGCATCAGTAATCAGCAGGCAGTGGTTGGGGAGCTGGACACCTGGTGTTTTCACCGACCTCCTGCATCTGGATCATGTCGGCCTCCATGGCCTTCAGCTTCTTCTCCGTCTCCTTGCTCTGGGCCAGGATCTCGTCTCTGGACATGCGAGTGTCCTCCAGCTCTCGGAGCAGATCCTTCATCTGAGCCTGATGATGACAAGAAGAAAAAAAAAAAGTTCAAACCGAGATCTTAGGAAGACACGTATAATATCTTTGGGGTTTAGTAGCTGCGCTCACTTGAAGCTTCTTGAGCTGCTTCAGGGCCTCGTCGCGGTTCTTGTTGGCCGTGTCGATGGCAGCCTCCAGCTCCTTCAGGTCCAGCTCCAGCTTTTTGCGCGCTGCCACGGCGGCAGAGCGCTGCTTCCTCTCATCTTCCAGCTCCATCTCCATTTCACGCACCTACAGGGGTCAGGTCCATTGATGTTAGCCAGAAGAAATGTGAAGCCGCTTGCCTATAACCACGATTAACAACCAAAAGTAGCTTTCATATCTGGTCACGTTACAACCCGTTTTCCTGACCCGTCTGCTGCGTTACCTTGGATTTTACGGCATGGCTAATTAACTTTATTCTCGTATTATTTTGACGTTGTCGTTCATCTTTATTCTTATGACATTAAGACTTTATTCTTAAAATGGAAAAATAAAATAATAATTCTAAATCATACCAAATACACAAAAGTTTAAAATTATATTGATTAGTCAAATCAGAGAGAATCTCAGTAAAACCCAGCTGCTATATTGTGACCAAACATGAAAAGTTGAGGGGTAGAAACGCATCAGCCGGGCTGTATTTCTGTCAGTGACCCAGGGACAGGCAGACGGACCTGTTTGACCAGAGCTCTCTTCTTCTCCTCTCCCATCTCGTCGCGCCCTGCCAGGTCTCTCTCATACTGGGCCTTCATGGCCTGCATGTTGACCTCCAGACGCAGCTTGGCGTCCTCCGTGGCCTGCAGCTCGTCTTCCAGCTCTTCCAGCTGAGTCCTCATCTCCTCCAGCTGTTGCTCCATGGCACGCTTGGACTTCTCCAGCTCGTGGACCTGAAGAGCATGGGGAAATCGAGAGTTATGGCTGGATTTTGCGAGAAGGAGACGTTAGCCAGTGAGAACGTTTTTTGTTCTTTTTTAACTTACGTTCTTGCCCACATCATCCTTAGACGAAACCAGATCCTCCATTTCGGCGCGCAGCAGCTTGTTGTTGCGGTCAAGCTCCTCCTTGATGTCCATCAGAGATTCCAATTCTCGGGTCAGAGCCAGAGCGCGGGTTTCTTTCTCGCGCGCCTCGGCTTCGGCTCGGTCTCGCTCCTCTGCGTAGCGCGCCGAGATATTCTTCTCCTCTGCGAGCATCTGGAAATGACAAAAAGCCAACAGTTAAGGCTTCGATCTTCGACAGAAACCCCGGCGCTTCCTGCTTCGGCGTCTCTCGTTGACCTGGTCAAACTTCTTCTGCTTCTTCTCCAGGTTGGAGACGATCTGCCGGAGGTGGTCCTGGTCCACCAGCAGGTCGTCCAGCTCCTGCTGCAGACGCGTCTTTGTTTTGTCCAGCTTGTCGAATGCGGAGCATTTCTCCTCCAGCCGCTGGTTACTGCTCTCCAGGTCCCTCTGCAGTCTCTTCTTCCCCTCCTCGGCGGACTCCAGAGAGCCGGAGTCCTGCTCCACCTTCTTCTTCATGTCAGCAAGCTGTGGAAAGGCGTTGCTCGCTTGTTATTGTTGCAACCGGTACACTGGTGTTGAAACACTTGAACGAAATCGTCACTAGAAAGTTTGCTCCACCAGCTGATTCTCACCTGAGCCTGCACCGACTGAAGCTGCCTCTCCACATTCTTCTTGGCTTCCTCCTCTTCCTCCAGCTGCTCTTTCAGGTTGTTCTGTTCGTCCTCAAGCTGCCGCAGACGAGTGTTGAGGGAGAGCTTCTGACGCGTCTCTTCTTGGAGGAGTTCCTGTGGCATAACAAGACAGAAACTTTGACTTAACAGCTGCACGATGACGTATGTAAAGTTTAAGCTTTTAGAATTTACTTATAAAGCATCTGGCAAAGTGGAAGTAAAGAAAATGGTGCTCAGCATTGCTTGCTGGTGAGTACCTGGTCTGTTTATTATACATAAATATTTCTAAGATTTGAGACATACAAAGTGGGCACTATATGCAGAGAATTATTTGTTCTGATGAAAATCTAGAGGAATTGCTGAGTTGTCCATTTAAAAATGTGTAGGAAATAGAAAAAAAATTGCAAGCTCAGATAGTGACGTGATTCTGTAGGCCTTTCAGACAGTCAATATGGAATGCCTATTGTGTCAAAATACAAAGTTGAACTTAAAAGAATGATGGTCCTTCCAAAATAATAATTAAAAAAAGTGGAAAAAATTTTTAAGTTACAAAATAATATGCATTTATTATGTTTATTTTCTTTTCATCAGTATCATTTCCATAATGTATCAACATGTAGGCCTGTAACAACAAATTTAGCTGGACGATAAATTGTCCCAGAAGTTATTGCGATAAACAATAATATTGTTGTTTTGAGGCCATTTTCAAGTAATATAATTAGAATGGCATGATGATGCAAGAACAAATTCTCAAAGATCAATAAACTTTAAATGAACATTTAACTCTGGAACTGGAAGACATTTTAAATATCCAAATGAACAAAATAAATAAAATGGATTATGAAGTCTCTAAATAAAATTATCCTTAAAAAAGAGGTTAATTGAGACCAGAGCACCAGACTGAAGACATTTGTCATCCAGTTTTTGATACAAAGAGAAAAACGATAAATCATGCAAATGGAAATTATTTAGAGCGTTTCAATTTACTCTGCAATTAATTGATTTATTGCGACAGGCCTATAAAAGTGTGTTAAATAAGGCCACATCTATTTGTAGGTACTGGAGGAGACAGTTTGCAGACATCATCTTACTACAGTACTTTTAACAGCTGTAGTTTCGTTCTGAGCTGTTGGGTCAGCTCTGTCTACAGCTACGTTTGGTTCTGCCATGTTGTACCTGGACATCCTGCAGCTGGGATTCCACAGCTGAGAAGTCTTTACTGGCCTTTATGGATTTGCCCTCAGCGTCGCTCAGCATGCCGTTAACATTATCCAGCTCAGCCTGTGGAGAGATGAAAAGAAAGGACAAACTTCAGTAGACTGTCGAAGTGAGTTTTACCTTGTGTCAGTGATCGTACGCCTTATTTGATGGATACCAGGGTTAATAATTTGGAAAGCGGTGGATCCAGAAACATACCTGCACTTTAGCCAGTTTCTCAGACAGCTCCACCCTCTGACGCTCGGCCTCAGAGTATTTGGCCTGCAGCTCCTGTGCCATTCCTTCGGCCTTCTTCCTGCGGTGCTCGGAGTCGGTCTTGCCCTGCATCAGCGTCTGCAGCTCGATGGTCAGCTCGTTCTTCTCAGACTCCAAGGCTTGTTTGGCCTTCTCCATCGACACTTTGTTCTTTGGTGGAAAACAGAAAGTCAGTGGTTGTTGTTAAGATACAAGCGGAGAAAGAAAGAACAGAAGGTAGTAGCATGGAGAGTGTACCCTCTTCGCCTGCTCCAGCTGCTCGTTAAGCTCGTCGAAGGCCTGGCTGTGCTTCTGCCTCATTTCAACCAGCTGATGTTCGTGGACTCGGGCGTCTTCCTCCAGGCTCTTCTTCAGGTGAGTCACCTCCGTCTCACGTTTGGTCCTGTAGGAGCACCGGCAGCGGAGAGCAGGCTTTTGAGAAAATCAACACTTTCAAGAGACGCTTAGCTTTCACAAAACCAGAAGAGGTCAGCGACCTTCAGGCCACCAAGAGCCTTTTTATTGAAGTACCACCAACTCAGTCACCTGGAAACAGGCCCTGTCGCAATAAGAAATATTACTGAAATTATTGTGATAAATGATAATATTGTCAGTTTGAGACCATTTTCAACTGATATAATTATAATCATGGCATATTAATGCAAATGAGCCTTTTCAAAGACATAAAAATACTAATTTCTAAATAACATTTAAACAAAACAACAATTAAAATGGATTTTAAAATCTGTAACCAAAATTATGTTTCAGAAAATGATCATTCAACCTTTGAAGGGGAAAACAATCAAAAGTGTCAGTTTGAACTTTTTGTTTTACAAAATCCCAGCCGAGTGCTTTGTAGTAGATGTCAAATGTTTGTGGCATTTTAAAAAAAATATATATTAAAGGCCAATGTTTGTTGATGACTATAATTTATCATGCAATTTATTTACTGCTTATTTTGGCAGGTTTCACTGAAAAAGCTTGACCCATTTTTTCCATTGCAACTACAAATTCCAAGTAGATAAAGCTGAAACTTAGTTTATTTTCATTAGTTTAAGCATTGCTCAATTCTTTGTCAGTTTGGTCAAAGTATTAAAAGCTACAAGCAGCATTTCCATTACCAAAGTTTACAAAACTTACTCCATATTCCACTAATTCCAAAAAAAAATTGCTATCGCAGCATTTCCGTCAAATAAGAACCGCAATTAAACATGCAGCGACGTGATCCTCCTACTTCATTGAAAAATTTGAGTTTTTTAATAAATTGGCATGTTTCTATTGAGCAAATCTACCTTCGCCACCATAAGGTGAATGGGAACCGAACCAGTCTTCCTACCTGAGCTCCTGCATAGCCGCTGTAGAGTCCAGGGTGTCCTCCAGCTCCGTCTTCAGGGCCTCCAACTCCTCCCCCAGGTCCCTGCGGTGTTTCTCGGCCTTCACGCGGGCCTGCTTCTCCAGCTCCAGGTCCTCTTGCAGTTCGGAAAGCTGAGCCTCCAGCTCTCTGATCTTCTTCTGAGCCATGTTCTTCTGCGCGGCCTCCTCCTCGATTCTTAACAGAGGACATTCATAGCAAACTTTAGTGAACTGAGGCAACAGGTTGATGAGTTTTGCACAGAGGCAACGTTCTGAGCTCAAGCTGACCTGGCCAGGGCGGCCTGGAGCTCCTCCTCCTTCTTGGCCAGCTGGGCGCGCAGCTCGGCGATCTGAGCCTGGAGCTCAGCGATCTGGTCGTGAGTTTCGGTGAAGTCGCCCTCCAGCTTGCGTCTGTTCTTCTCCAGCTCCTGACGCGCCTTCTCCTCCCGACGCAACCGATCTGAACACAAGGTGATCGATTATTGATTAGAGAGAGGTGGTAGAAATCATACCCCCTTGGACTAGGGCTGTGCGATAATGTCATGTTATCAATTAACTACATTTTTTTAAAAATCTGGATTTTTTTTTTTTTTTTTTTTAATTGCCCAAATTTAATTTCTGAGCTTTCAGAAGCAATTCTCAGGCTTGAAATAAATGAACCAAAAAAAGTTCACTGTTATACATCATTATTAACAATGTCTTATAATATTCGACATTCTACAGCAGGTACAAAATGAACTAAAATATAACAAAACTTTAGCTTTCAGAATTAATTATTTTGGTGATTCTAACTGACATAAAAAGAAGAAAAGTTTAGTCTGATTTAACTTCAGATAAGAAAAAATAATGTCTCTCATTATTAGGTTATAAAAATTATCTGGTCTCAATCGTAAAATGTTTCCCATATTTAGGCTTTTTTTTTTTGTTTTTCCCCCACCAGGGGTCTTTTTGTGGGCTCTAGTGTCCCTTATTACACAGTAGGCTGACAGGAAGCGGGTAAGGAGAGGGGGGAAGACATGCGGCAAATGCCGTCGGGTCAGGGAGTCGAACCCGCGACGGCCGAGTCGAGGACTCAAGGCCTCCAAATGTGGGTCGCGCTAACCCTTACGCCACCACAGCACGCCCCCATATTTAGGCTTTTAATTAAACTTTCGATTGCACTTAACTAAATTAATGTTGAGCACTTTTGAGGACTTTATACAGAAATCAAATTCAAGCTTTTTCAAGGATTTCAAGCACCCTGCATCCTAAATGTTTCTTCCTACCTTCCAGGTCTGTGATCATGGCCTCGTGTTTCGTCTTCAGTTTCTGTAAACTCTTGGATTTTTCCTCCTCCTCTGCCAGGTTGGTAGTGAATTCAGAGATTCTCTCGTCCATCAACTTTTTCTCCTGGATGAGGAGGGGAAAAAAAGTAAATAAAATTGTGACGTGACAAAAAAAACAAAAAAAAAAAAAAACAGCCAGCACTGGTTTCATATTAGTTGTGAAATCCCTAATGACAACGGATATACACTTTTCTAGTAAGTCGTGTCTCTGCCATTAGCACATTTAGCAGCAGGTACATGAGATTGATCAACAGTGCTAAGACCTGCCTCCTGGCTCTGATTGGTTATTTTTGGTCGTGTGCAACACATTTCTTCAGACAGCAATAGTTACATGCTGCAGCTTTAAATGGTCAATTTGATGACCTCCAAATCAGCTCCAATGGACTTGGTAATAAGGAGAAAATATGCCAGAATCCAAACCTTGAGCAGTTTGCTGTTCTGATCGTCTAGAACCATGACGTCCTCTTCGATCTTCTTCATCTTGGCCTCCAGAGTGACCTTCTCCAGCTGCAGCTTCTGCCTGGCTGCCTCCTCTTCATCCAGCTGCTGCTCCAGGTCCTGTTGGCACATCCATGACGGGATGTTTGATGAGGCGGCTAAGAACCTGAGGAAACGCTTATCAAAACTGTCGGTGTTTTCTTACGGAGATATTTTGCTGCATCTTCTTCTTCTCGGTAGACAGGTGCGACGCGCGCTCTTCCTCCTCCTCCACGCGCGCCTCCAGGTCATGGAGAATCTCCTCCAGCTCCTGCTTCTTGGCGGCCAGGCGGGCTCTCATCTCCTCTGCCTCGGCGCAGAGCTCTGTCTCGGCCTGCAGCTGCTCCTGCAGGGCCATCTTCTCGGCATTCAGCTGGTGAACGGCAACAGACGATTTTGTGGTTAGCCTTTGACAACAGTAAGCAGTTGCGTGAAGCGTCGTTCTTTCTCAAAAGTGATACCTGCTGATGTTTTTCCTCCATCTCCTGGAGCTGCTGCTCAGCTTGCAGGTGCCTCTCCTTCACCTTATGCAGCTCTTCATCCTTGGCCTGCATCTCCTCCTCCTGCCGGCTGACTTGAAGCAGAGGCTTCACCTAAGAGGGGAAAGGAAATGTTTACATCTGGAAAAGTGAGAAAAGAAGATACCAAAGTTTAATCAATAGGACGTTTCTTTGAGGGTTACCTTGGTAAAGAGTCGCCACCACTGCCAGTTCCTCAGTTTAAGATAAGCAGCACAGTTCCTCTGAATCACCTTCATGGCCGTCAGCTGCTGCTGCCGCTTTGCAAAAGCCCTACAAGCAAAACGTCGCCCATCAGAAACAATCACACGCTACAACTAATCATCATCACAAATTCAGAAGTGCTATTGGAAAAAGTCTCATTGTTAGGCTTTTAATAATGCGTTTGTTTTTCAGGGTGAAACACACAAACCTTTCACAAATTTTAAAATGACGCCATTTTAAAAATCTTGTTACGAGATTTATGGTTCATCAAGACCAAAATATTTTTGTCTTTTAAACAAGAAGGGTTGTAACAGTAAACCAGCAACTTGGGATTTTTAGATGTTGTTTAGAGGAAACGGGATAAGGAGGAGGAGAGTCGTTAGTTAGCCGCTTTATGACTTTTTAACGAGCCGCAATCTGTCAGAGGAACTCTTGTTAAAACGAGATATAAAACTCGTCTTGTTAGATCGACAAGCTTTGTTAAAACAACAAACGGCCCCCGGATTTAATTCCATGCTCTGGAAGTTAAACAACTTCTGTACAAAAGCTTAAACTTAACTCAGATAGTCTAAAACTATCATTTTTAGAGAAGTCTCAGTTTTTAAACAAGATTCTGACATTTTCTGGCTGATATCTGACTGCTCTGATAGCGGAATTGCTATAATAAAGTATTCTTCAAATTATTACAGCCTGTACAGTTCAGTCAACGATTAATTGATTACTATATTAATTAATGGTTATTTCAATACTCAATTAATCTTACCGAATTTGTTACCTCTGAGGACAGGAATGTGGTTCAGGATGTTTAGAGATGACGCTTCTGAATCAATACTATCAAAAACTGCTGAGCACGGAGGTGGCAGCGTCATACTGAGGCTCTGATTCATTAAAAAATATTTGACTCCATATAAACTGCTTTAGGAATGAATAATGCGGCTCTCGTCTTACTTGCGGGCCACATAGCCTCGGCACCAAGCCTGGAAACTGATGATGATGTCGGTGATCTTCATGTCCCTCTCCTCCTCCAGGTGAGCCAGGACTCCGGCCCTGAAGAACACTTTGCTCTGGCCAATGCGGTACAGGTTGGCATCCAGCTCCAGAGACTGGATCTGAAATTAAAAAGAAGAAAACGATCGCTAAGTCGGATTGCAGAGGAAAATGGGGATTGTAAATCTACGTCTGCAGGAATCCCACCATGAGGACGCAGGCCTGCTTCCCGTCCATGAAGCCCTTGGGGATGGCGTTTGGAGTTAGGATTTCATACCTGAGATGAAGAAGAACATTTATTCATCTTCATACTCTCCTCATCTGCTAAAACAATAAAAAATTAACAGTGGATTCTGCTGCCTTACCTCTGTCTGAACTCCTGGAAAACGATGCGGTTGGGGAATCCCTGCCTACAGATACGGATCCCCTCCAGCACTCCGTTACACCTGAGCTGGTCCAGAACCAGGTGGGGGTCCAGCTTTCCAGCCTGGAAAGACGGAGCCATGCTGGTCAATCTGCATGTTCGGCTCATACTTTTACTTTTTAATTTCTTGTTGAATGTTCCCAACTTTTTTTCAGAAAACTCTTAAGAAAAAAATGTTTTAACCCTTTTCATTTGCCCATTGACGAAAACTGCTCTGAGCGAAGGCATGATTTATTATTTATTTTACATTATATTTAGAATTCCTTGTTGCACTTTCTGAATCATAGGAAGGAAGGTTTGTTGCAGTTTATTTCTACATGTTTGACCAAGACAGTCAACATATTGTTTTTGTCAGTTTCTTTGTTATTTATTTTACATTGGCTGTTCTATTCCTAATGGCACAGACTGAACGAATTAAACTTGTATTGTTTTTGCATGTTTGACCAAGCTTGTGAAGCTATTTGTCTATTTAAAGGCGCTGTACTGGTGCAGTTATCAAATAAATCTGTCATCCAGTACTTTTATGCATGCGTTTAAAAAAACAACAACAACTTTTTAGTCAATTCAGCACTGATTTTCTACATCAAATTGGTATTGCCCAATACTAAACCTCAGATATTGGCATTGCTCTCGCAAGTGAAAAAAGTGGATCGGTGCATCTCTAGTAAATACAAAACAAACTACAACACAATTATATATAAAAAAAAAAATTACCCAACAGATGTAGCATTATTGATCTGTCACATACATAATCCAAAGTCTAAATGCATGTTTACCTGAGCGGACATGTGACAAACTTTTTGAAAAGGATATGTATAATTAAAACATTTAGAAGAAAAAAAAATGTCTTACTAATGTTATTATTCCCACATACCTTTTTCTCATGGTTGGGAATGATGCAGCGAACAAAGTTGGGGTTGGTGTTCCTCAGTGTGGCCATGAGTTTGGACAGCTGCTCCTTGTAGAGCTGGCCCACGGTGCGGAACATGCCTTTACGGGTCTTAAAGGCACCGGGCATCTCGGACATGCCGGACACTTTGTCCAGGCCCACGATGCGGTCCACTGGAAAGGAAAACAGCGTGGAGAAAAAAAAAAGAAAAACATGCTTTATGTTTGACCTCAAATGAGTTTCAGGTGGTCTGAATGTCTAACCAGGCAAACTCAAGGCAAATGCACGTCACATGGAATAATGAAGACGACCGTTGTCTCAGGTTGTCTCAAGAAGACACACACCAGACCACAGGAGGTGGTTTACAGAACCAGAACCACTAGAACACCACACAAACAGCGAGTAAATGCAAAAGAAGGACAACAGGCCAGTCACAGAAGCCAGTGAAGCCAGAAGGATAACACGCCATGGCAAAAAAAAAAAAAAAAACTGAATCAATATATTTAATGCAGTGACTTAAAAAGATCTGTCAACTGTAAACGATGACAGTTTGTTTATCGGAGTGAAAACTATGTGCGATGGCAGATTTGAATGTGTATGTGAGCCAAAGGTGGTGACAAAACCAAACCCATGCAGTATATACCCATCGCTGCACTGTTGCAGTACCCAAGACCAACACCAGGGGTCCCCACACAACGCTATCACACAGAGGGAGAAAAGGAGACTCCAATGAAAGAGCAACAACGACCCAGAGATTATCACAGAGTTGTTTTTAAGGCCAGTAGTTCACATTTTCAGTATGGGATGAATAAAAAAATAGCTGTTTTTAAAATTTTCTTTATGGCTAATAATAACTGAGACACAAGACAAACAGCAAGAGGGAAATAGTAAGAAAGAAACCGTTTCACCTGAATCAGAGTGCAGAATAGGAAAACGTTGGTAAAAATAAGCTCTCTGACAATGCTGTACCTCTGAGAGCCGACAGAAAAAAAACAAAAAACAAAAGACGACAGAGAACGGGGCCAAACGGAGGAAGAAATGGACAAACGACCAGCGGGGGTTTGACAAAAAGGTAAAGACAGAGGCCAAGAACCGGACAGTAAAAGAAGTGAGAATTCTGAACAGTTTAGAGAAAACACCTGACCCTACTGAAGCCCCGTCCGCCTAAACTCACCGTCCCTCCAGAGCTCAGACACAAACTTGTCGGTGGACTGGTTGAGGAGTGTGGCAACGTTATCGTTCAGGGGGTCCATGTTCTTCATCAGCCACTCATCAGCTTTGTAATCCACCTGACAGGAAACGCATCATCAGGAAATCCCAAGCATGTTTTATGGCTTTGGGCAAAGCTGAACTTTTGGTTTTTGAAGGTTTAATTTTTGGAAAACTTTGGTTCCCATAGTTCAGAGTGATGTCAGCTGGTCCAGAGCCGCCATTTTGTTTGACAAGCGTGTTTTACATTTGTTACAGAAATGCAGCTGGTGTAAACGTGGTATAAAGGAGAATGTATGAGGACAGAGTGTGCAGGTCTACCTTGCCAGCGTAGTGAATGATGCAAAAATCTGCTTCGTCCTTCAGTTTCTTGGGCTTGTGGAACTTGGGGTGTGTGCCCTGCTCCTGGACCACCTTCTCCACAAAGCTCTTGTCCGTTGCCTTGGGAAACCAGCACTCTTCGTCCAGCAAAGCTAGGATACCAGGAGGACTGGCCTGGAGGCAGAAGAAAAAGAGAGAATGTTGGACAACATACCGGTAAGAAATCTTCTCGTACTAAAATATTGAAAGAGCAGAGGAACCAACAGGTTTCTCGATGAGGTCGATGCACGGCTGCAGGTCCAGGCCGAAGTCGATGAAGCTCCATTCGATGCCCTCCCTCTGGTACTCCTCCTGCTCCAGGATGAACATGGTGTGGTTGAAGAGCTGCTGCAGCTTCTCGTTGGTGTAGTTGATGCACAGCTGCTCGAAGGAGTTCAGCTGCAAAGAGAAGAGGATACTGCTCAGAACCCACCGATCGTCGTGTGTGTGGAAGCCAACGTCGTCCAGGATGGTTCGTTTTTCACCTCGAAGATCTCAAAGCCGGCGATGTCCAGGATGCCAATGAAGGAGGCTCCCTGTCTCTTTGTCTTGTCCAGCGCTTTGTTGATTCTCATGACCAGCCAGCGGAACATCCGTTCATAGGTAGCCTTGGCCAGGGCCTCCACGGCGAACTCCGCCTGCTCCTGAGTCTGAGCCTTCTGGACGTAGTCTCGGCCCACTTTGATTCTGGGGGACAGGATGGCCCTAGTGAAGTCCGTCACGTTCATGCCCATGAGGTGGCACACTTTCTGGGCAGCTGGTGCAGAGAAACGGCATTATCACATCTGATTGGAGGGGGAGGGAGACTGCAATGTGCGAAGGTGAGGTTCATCTTTACCCGTATTGTCAGGCATTGAGGCTTGGTCTGTGTGCCGTTCCTTCTTGAAGCTCATGTTTCCGAGCTGCAGCACTGCGGCCACCACCTTCAACATGCCTATGCAAACAAGGAAATGAGCAGAAATGCAGTAAGCTTATGTCAAACCAATCCAGAACGCTGCTGCTCGCATTCTCACTAAAAACATTTACATTGTTTTATAGCTACTATAAAACAGACTGCTGTGGTTCAACAGAACATTGGTTTTACAAGGTACTAAAAAGTTTGGTTTTTTTCCCTTCGTATTTTTAAAGAACTTAAACATTAAGAGGAAAACTAATGTTTTTAAGAAAAAAGAAAATCCTCCATTAAAAAATGCTTTAAATGGGAACTCAACACCCAAATACCTGTCACATAAAAGAAAGGCTGGATTGAAAGCTGGACACAAGGCAGGATAGACTATCAGGCTGAAATGTGGTTATAAATCTGGAAGTTGGGACCAGGAATAGTCAAGATACCCAGAAGTTTTCCAGACCTGGGACATAAATACTAATGCTAGAGGTTGTTTCCTTACCGATCTGCTCGTCCTCTGGAATCCCCATGATCCTAAAGGCCTCCATGGTTTCTGTGAACAGATCCTTGTCCTGCTGTCCCGGGATCGTGACATTTCCGTTGGAAAGGAATCGGTAGTTGTTGTAGTTTTCAAGGAGAAGCTCGTCTGTGGTCAACAGCAAAATGGAGATATTTGATTTTCACGCCAAGTGACTTTATAAGAACACAACGAATAGTAAACTTTCCGGTACATATCCAAGAAGCGGCTTACTTCGTAGCTTGTCTCCTGCTCCTGTGAGCATGTAGTAGAAAATGTGAAACGTCCTCTCGTCTTTGGCCTGGCGAATGGCACGGGATTTCTCCAGCAAGTCTTGAGGTCAGTTTGTCAAAGAAAGGTTTTGACAACAACTAATTTAGCAGCTTAACCGTTCAATTCCTAAATCATTCAAATGAGGCAGGAAGGAAAACTATGTAATCTCAGTAATCAGGATACAGGTTTCAATATTGGCACCAACGATGTAGCCGTTGACATCAAAGTTGATTCTAATGAATTTTCCCTACAAGGAGAAAAATAAATAATTTTAAACCAAAATGTGAAACTAAAAATTTATTATAAATCTTAACTTTGCAATAATTCATACAAATCTGGAAGAGTTGTCATTTTTGACTGTTTTGGCATTTCCAAAGGCTTCCAGGATGGGATTAGCTTGCAGTAGCTGCTTCTCCAGCTCCCCCTGGTGGAAGGTAACAAATTTGCATAGAATGTTATTAAAAATAAGTTAAAATGTATTCTTCATAATACGACGGAATAATCAGACCATAAGAGAAAAAAATATATATATATAGTTTTTCAAATCCAAGTATAAAGTTGTGGTATTGCAACAATAGTTGTACTACGAGAATAAAGTCATAATGTTACCAGAAAAATATTACCAGCATATTATTTTTGACTTTTTTCTTATAATATGACTTTTCCCCTCATAATTTTATCCCATTTTTAATTTTCTTAATGTGGCCTTTATACTCAGTCACATCATGATGACAATTTTGGCAAAAGTATTTGTCATCCAAAGTCTTTGTTTACCGTTCTACTATTAGAACGGTAAACAATGGCTGAGATTTGGTCTAAAATCATTTAGCCGATTTTCATTTTATTCTAAAATCAAATATTCGGGAATATTAATATTTGCTGATTGACCATATGCAATTTAGATCTGAGAAGGGAAAACAACAACATTTAAATAACACAGACCAGCAGCAGCAACGCACATTTTGCACCCAAGCATAAAACCCAACACATGACGCATTAGTGCCCCAACAACAACAACCCAGAGACCGTCAACACACCCAGCACCTGATACAGAGAAGAACAGTCCAGTGAAGCCTCAGTAGAGGGAACTTTTCAGTTCTTCCTTATTTAATTTAAGGCTTTAAGAAACCCTTGGTGAACGGTTAAAAACACACAAACACATACAAAAAATGTCCAAAACAAGCATGAATCGAGTTCAAAATGATTCGTGTTGAAGCATAAACACATACTCAACAATACACAGTGCCTTGCAAAAGGTTTTAACTTGTTTTTTTAATTATTATTAATATTCTTCTTTTTTTTTTTTTTAAACATTCTGTCAGGTTGCCATCTCAAAGTTTAATGTGTTTTATTAGAATATCAGTTATCAGAAAACGTAAAGCACATTTGGAAGAGGAAGGAAAATTATGCAGAATTTTCAACTTTTCTTGTAGAAATTAAAAGATGAAAAGTGTGGAAAACATGTATTCAGCCCCTGCTTATCCGAAAAATATTACTACAGTAAAGTCTTCTCCCAGACGCTCAGATGGATTTACTGGACTTTGAGTAGGCTATTATAAAGCAATGCATCGCATCTCTGCCTATGTGCTTAGGTTGATTATCCAACTGGATGAGTGACTATGTGATTTACTATCAAGAAAGACGGGGAAAAAAAAGACTATTATTATTATAACTATTTATTTCAATAAAATGAACTGATTGCACTTGCGAACTCCAAAAACTGAGGTAATAGTTGGGATTTTTACTTTTGTTGTTTGAACCATCTTTGTCCCTGTTGGTTCCATGAAAGCACCAATCTCAAATTATTTTGAGGTATTATTGAACATGATTACTGTATATCATTATACAGTCCGTCATCTCTAATCTAACCAGCTTCCTGGTCCGTACTAAAGAGCATGATACTGCCACTACCGTGGGTCACCATGTGCATGTTGTGATCAGGGTGACTTACAGCGTTAGCTAACCAGGTAGCCTCTAAAACCGGCTGGTTGCTTTATATTTAGGTAATGAGAGTAAATCAAATATACTAACATTAAAATTGTGATGCGTCCATTTTCTTTCCTTTTGTGTTTTTATTTAATGATTTAAATATAAGAAGTGTATGCAATTTAGTTTAATTTGACAGTATAAATGTTAGCCTTGTGTTTCTGCATGTACCTTGTGGTGGATGCTCCCATCACCACCACATAGTGTTAGTATTTATTTTTTCTTTATATTAGTTACAGTTAAGTAATTTCATTTAGACACATTTTCTAATGGGTGCACACTTTAGTTAATGTCTGTCTGAATGGATTTCTTACACTTGTTTTTGTTTGAGGTGCTGCTGATGCAAACCAGCTGGTTTGCATCAGCTGGAGGCATCAGCTTCCTCCAGTCTTCCTTCCATTGGTGGAGGAAGACTGGAGCAAACCATTTGTTTTTTTGAAGGAGGAAGTCTTTGTTTCAAGTTTATCTTAATTAGTTAATTTTGTCATTTAAATAGGCACACATTTTTTTGTGCTAAGTTAAAGTTGGTTTTGCTTTATTTGTTTCATAAGATACTTTAGCTAATTTTGTATTTGTTTGTTCTTTTGTTATGTTGTGCCTCCCTCATGTGGTAGATTTAGGTTACTCCACCCCTATTTAAGCAGCCTTTTGTTCTTTGTTTGCAGGTCAGTTTTGTTTGTGTTTGGTTAGAGTTCAGTTGACCTCAGTTAAATTGGGCCCAAATTTGTTATTTAGCCTTTTGACTCATTTTGTATTGAATCTTTAATCTTTGTTTACCTTTTTTGTGAATAATTAAATTGAATTTTTCTATTTTCAACATCTTTTTTTTGTCCTCGTTTGAGCTTGATCCCTCACATACCTTTTCAGTCAAGTTGTTGAAATTGTTGCAGTGCTTTGAAGAAGTTATTTGATTTTTGACTGAATTGGAAAAAATAAATAAAAATCAAAGGGTGCCGAAAACAACTTAACTGCAGATTCTCTCTAGTTTATCACTTACATTTTGTTTTAAAATCCATGCATAATTTTACTTTCCATTGGCCAATACATGCAACATTTAGTTGGTCTGACACAAAAACATTTGCAAGTCACTGTGTAAAATGTAAAAATCTTAGTAATAAATTTAAAGCCTTCTTTTAAAACAAAGCAAAAACAAAGAAGCAATTCAGGATTTTTTGCACAATAAAATAGCGCTTCAATGAAAAATTCAACCAGACAAAAAAAAAAAAAAAAAAAAGAACCAAAAAAGAAAAATTTGGTGGATATTATTTCCATCTATACACCCTCCCCTCTTCCACTACTATTGTCTGGTTGAACTTTTCACTGGAACATGTACGGCTGCCAACGAGCTGCAAACAAACTTCCTCCTGACTTCCTAATGGCTGGCAAGACATGTCACCTCTGCCCTCCATACAAAGTGACTCCCAAAACAGAGCAGGCTTCAGCGAGCGGGTGGGAAGAGAAGGAGTGGGGGAGGAAAAAGGATGGGGGAAAAAAAGAACATGGTGACAGAAGCAGGTGGAGGAGGAAGGATAAACTCACATGTGACAGGTATGAACCCTGTTGATGGGGGACAAAAAAAAGAAAAACAACCTCAAAAAGGGATGAAAGGTGTGGTTTCTTTAAAGCCCCTCTGGGGTCCTCTGTGCTGCATCACATGTGGCTGACAAGCAGAAGAACCGGTTCTCCTGCTTTGCCTGACAAAAGCCAGGGCTGTCTGAGTTTGCACAACTTTCTGGTTCAATAAAATTCAGCAAAACATCAGATAAAGTCAGTTTTTACATCTAGAAAAAAAAGGTGGTTCCTTTAGAGCAGAACACTGCCGAGTTTTCTTACTGAAGAAAACAATCATTTACCGTCCACACAAATCGCACAGATACACATCAGTATGCAGTTTTAACAGGAAAAACTAAATTAAGGATATGTAAAAAGGTGGAGGCTGTAAGATAACAGGCGGGACTGACCTGATCTTTCTTTGTCTTGTGGGAGGAAGCAACATGAGCTAGATACTGGATAACCTTCTTGGTGTTCTCCGTCTTACCAGCACCAGACTCGCCTCTGGAAATGACATGCAAGCAAGAAAAAAATTAATAAAAAATGCAATCAGATAAGAAAATAAAAGGAAGAATGTGCGCTACTGAGACGAGCATGGTTGAAACTTGGTTACTTACGTGCAAAGAATAGACTGGTCTTCCCGATCTGCAAAAAAAAAAAAAGGTAAAAAATATGGATATTGTCAGCTCTGCAGACACTTCATGAGCATTTTATCAACACAGTGTGTACAAGTTTACGCCTATGCAACAGGAAATACACCAACCGCAGACAGGAAATCAATATCCGGCTTCCTGTGACTGAAACGCTTCTAACTGCCTAATTATTCTATCGCCTCCTGAAATGTGGTCTGGAGTACAATGTGTGGAGGGGTAAAAAAAGAAAAAATTACACCAGCGGGAAACAGGATTAGCTAATGTGGTATGCATACAAGGGAGTTCTGGGGAAAAAAAGGAAAGCCGTACAGGAGGTGGATTTAAGAAACACCCTCCACAGGAAATCCCAATTCTAGCCTTCGGAGTGGAGCCACGGCTGCTAAACAGTCACTGATTATACACTGTGGCAAAAGGAGGAAAGTAGCTAACTAAAGCGAGAAATCTGCTTGCGGCAGAATATTTAAACCCAGTGCTGTTTGTGACAGACGAATAGAGAGGAAAATGGCCAGCAGGTAAGAGGCGACGGGTGCAGCCGCTCACCCTGCATCATGCTCCTGTACGCCGTGTCGGTTATGGCATAGATGTGGGGGGGCATTTCGTGTCTCTTCTTGCCCTTGTACATTTCCACAATCTCCTCGGAGTAGATGGGCAGGTTCTTGTAGGGGTTGATCACCACGCAGAAGAGACCGGAGTACGTCTGCAGTACAGATGCGAGACAATTCAGAAAACATTGCCTTCAAATAATCAATACATAAACTGTGATTTTTTGTTGTTTTTGAAAGATTAGTTAACAGATTGTAGAAAGGCATTAGGAAGATTGTATGTTGGGTATAATGCCACTAGAGGAGTCTCAATACAGCTTTTCCACTTCTGATACGATACAGATACCGCAGCTTTGAGTATCGGTCGATACTGATATTGACCTGATACGATATCAGAATGAATCATACATAATTTTATTATTTATTTTTCCAATGTGGAATGTTAGAAAAGGCTTAATCAAGTTATATTACTCACACAGAAAACATATGGTAAGAAAACAACCAACCCACTTATTAATCGATATGTTTGAGTGTGGGACACAAAGGCTGCTGGATAGAAATTCTGGGGGGGACTAATTGCTGGAGAGGAGTTTTTCCATCAGAGATTTTAGATGCAGATTGATATAAATTGGTACTTGTTTTTTGGCTGACCAACTAACAAAATCAATATCAGATCAGAACACCCCTAAAGGACACCTAAAGATATAATAAGATAGTAAGTTATTCTACTTCTCTTTTTGTACTTTGTATACAGTTAAAGTGTTATTTTTATACTTGTATCATAATTAATGCTTCCACTTTTGCTGGTATTATAGTACAGTTTAAACTAATTCTTTAGGAAAGTTTTATGATGGGAATATAATTAGGGAACATTGCCAGTCATGATGTCAGTTGTGTCAGGTGTGAGCATGAGGCTCCACCCAACCGGTTAAATATAAACACTGGAATGGAGAATGCAAGTTCAAAACCAGGCATGTATTAGCCAACGATTACTGCACTCCAAACAGCTCTGTCATATTATTATAAAGCTGATAATACTGCAGTAGTATATTTACAAGATATTCTGCAACGCTAAAGTGATAGTAAGAAAATAAATGTAAGAACACAATATTCTATAATTTTCCACAAGCATTTGTGTTTGAGATATGCGTTAATAATAATAAATAATAATTACATCACACCTGTATATAGTTACTCTGCAATGCAATAGCTTTGTCCTTGAAGACAGAGCTAGGTCCACTCAGGCGTTTTACAGTTCTAAATGGTTGCCATGGGAGATTAAAGTATTTCTCAAACATGCATGAGAGAATTAAGGAAACACTTCAGGTATGTTTTCGATGAGGGAATAACATTATAGTATGATGTAAAGCTCAGAAAAGTTGATTTTACATAACACTGCCCCTTTAAAATAAAAAAAAGGGGAAAAATTAATGAAACATGAATAGTTAATGAACATCATATAAAGGGAAAGTACCAGAATGGTTTGACATACTGGGAATAAATCCCCTCCTTGCCACGAGGACAGTTAAACTGCATAATCACACTTTGCTTGCAGCTTTGTTAACTTGTGTAATAACACTGCCCCATACTTTATTACCTCATCGCTGAAATTTTCACATGAACCCTGATTTGTATGAAAGTTATGTAATCGGCGCTCCACCCAGCTACAAGTTTAAACTGAGGAGTGTTCATGTGCTGCATGACTGATCAGGGAACTCGCTTTTTACATTTAGATAATAATTTGAACATCTTCATCTACAGTTCACTTCGTTTCCCCTGAGAGAGTCTCCATTTTGAGTGTGGAGCTATGAAACCATACATATAATGGATCTGTGGAGAAAAAGGGAGGGAGACAACACTCTTTTTTGATGTGACCGGGTCACAACTGTGTGTCAAAGGGACAAAATCACTCCCAGGACAGAAAAATGAGGGTAAATAACATTAATTACAGGGGAAAGTAATCAACGTTACAGCATGGTTTACATTCCATCCCCCTTTTTGAAAAGCCTGGACTGGCTTTCTCACTCTTTTTTTTCTTTTTTTAAATCTCTTGTACTCTGGAGCACATTGTTCTCTGGAGCTTCCTGTTTACATGACTCGATCCCAAACAGAGAGAACGCAGCAAACATTACAGTACTGAAGGATAGTTTCAAGATGAAGAAGATGGAGCAATTCAATGCAGGGGAATGTTAACAGATTGCACATTTTCTTTCCATTTGCAGCTTACACACAATGGAACATCTTGAGCCATGGATGGCTTAACGAGAAGATAATTAGATTGGACCGAGATCAAAAGAGACTGGAGATGTTTCACAAAAGCTAGAGGAACTCGGGCAGCAGGAAGTAAAAATGTTTGCTGCTTTAGCATACGCGTATAACCATATAAATATGTACAACGTTTCTCAAGGGAGTCATACTCACGTAGATGAGGCCAGAGTAGTATCTCTCCTTTAGGTTGTGCAGAACGGACGCTTCGTTGAGGCAGGTGAGCTCGGCCATGTCCTCCACCTTGCTGAACTTGGGCGGGTTCATCTTCTGGATGTCGTCCTTGTTCACCTTGATCTTTTTCCCGGAGTCCGCCAGCTCCACCGTGCACTCGTCGCCGCGCTCCTCCTTGATGGAGCCGGCCTCGAAGCCCAGGCGCTCCGAGGGGACCCATACCAGCTTCTTGGTGGCCCAGTCGGCCTGCGCCAGCGGGTTGTTGACCAGGTTACGGTCTACATACAGAAACTTGTCCGCGTCTGACATGGTGGCTGTTTTGGTGGAAAGAGAGAGAGAACAGTTAGAACAGGAAGCTCTGACACAGAGTCAGCGTAATAAGGAAAACAAAAGCAAAAATAAAATAAAAATAAAGACATGAAGTTGTACAAGTTCAATGCTGACTGTCTTCAATAATTTAATTTTGACTCAAAATTGTAAAGATTTTGTGCATCTACAACAAATTTCCACCAACAACCTGGCCATTTTAAAACATTATTGGACACTGAAGCCACATAGTGCAACTTTATAACACAATCAAGTACCGATGTAAACTTCAGTTGTTATAGGATTGCTGTATATATATCAAATATGATTTAAAAGAAATTTGACTTTGTAATTTAATGCCTTGAAACTGGGCCTCTGTCTCTTTAAAAACTCCTGCTCTTTCTGAAACTCCACCTTCAGGAAGTCATCACAACATGGCTCCTGTATCAACCCTTTAACGCAGGGATGTCAAAGTCAAATACACCGAGGGCCAAAAAACCAAATTTGCTACAAGCCAAGGGCCGGACTGGATCAACGTTTATTAAAATATATTGAAATGATTGCATGTAGTCTATTGAACCAAGACCTAACATAGTGTAGCTATATTATTTAATAATTAAATTAATAAAGCAATATTTTGTTATGACTCTGTCAGTAACCTCAAGGGAAAACATTTTCAACAGGCAAACAGCAAAAAATTTGATTGTTTTGAAAAACAAAGTATGTTTCTTAATATCAAGATAAATACACAAATTAAAGTGCATGAATTATAAACTGAAAATACATTATTGTGCTGCTCTATGATGGCCATATTATTGTCTGTGTGTTTCTGAGAAGTCTGATAGTGCCTTCTTAGACTATATTCTTTTATTGCAGCCAAACTTTCTCCACACAGGTTTGCCTTTTACTTCCGTGAATATGTACTCCATCTATCAGATTCCTGATTACTTCTTGAAAAAGTAGCTTATTTAGATTACTGATTACTTGATTTGGAAAGTAACTAAGTTACATTAAAAGTAATTGTTTTAGTTACTTTCAGCAATTGCTGACAACAACACTCTGCCGCCTGTGGAAATGACATTTATCTTTGCCAATACTTAATTTCAAGTTATTTTATAATGGTAACATCAACAATGTGTCTCCACTTATATGGTTGAACTGAAGGGGA